>MINK01187693.1:11442-30484 GCA_001735545.1 Phormia regina
ATATTTTCAATGTTTGATGGTATTAGTGCAGCATATTTTAGGGTTTCCTAGTAAAATTTTAAGAATTTTCTTTTTAATAAAAATCGTGATTTTTAAAAATTGTGATCGAATCTAAGTTATTTCTCCATATATTGAATGAAAATTTATTTTGTTAGAATTTGCTTTTTAATTTTGTGATCCTTTTTTAACACAAGTAAATATTCTTTGGTCCATTAAATGTTTATCTTTCAATTATAGTTCATTTCATGCTGTCCACACGATGTACCTTAGGAAAATGTGTTTTGACAAAAGTGTCCCGTTTTCAATTACCAACGACATTGGACTTAAATGTATGATCCCAATCAATTATATTATATATCTAAAATTGTAATTTTCTATATAAAAATACAAAAACAAAAAGTGGCATTTTTGCATAATTTTCAAAAAGCCCATAAAAATTTTGTATTAAATATATTTTTAATGCTTCACGCAGTAATCTAAGCAGTTCCATATGAAAATGTAAATAAGCCTCGCGAAAAACTGACTCTTCGAAAAATTTTGTCACTTGCTTTTCAAATTTTGAGACTATCTACTACATTGACTATTATGGGCACATCAAAACGATATAGCGCAAAATTAGCACAACTTCAATACGTATCAATCTCTTTCTCAAAATATTCGAATAACTGAAATACTCACAAACCAAAACATTTGGTCATAAAAATTTTACTACCCTGTAATTAGTTGTTGATAGTCTCCACAACAACAAAGGTGGTGCAGAATTTATGTACAAAGTCCAATTAGTTTACTTGTGATAGAGTAAGATCAAACGTTGCGAACAAGAATTGTAAAAAAATGCTAAAAATTTGAGTAATTTTTTATTAGTTTTTCCATATTCTTGAAATTTGAACAACAATCCTGTTTAGAAAAAGAATCCTATTGTGCTATATTAGTTTTAAGTCTTGTGATTTCAGATCTGGAACCAATTTGTTCAAAACATTATTATCACAAAACTTATTAAGGATTTAAGTCAGTTTCAGCCAAGTTAAAATTATATGATAATGACCCATATATATTTTTGTGTGTTAATTTTGCAAATACAAAATCAAAAACGAAAAAAAAACATTAAAATTTTATTAAGAAACCAGAAAAACAATATCATTGAAACAATGATTTACTTTAAGCAGGAGAACGACTCCAACACCACTGAATGAAACAGAAAAAAAAACAGGCTTGGTCTTAATAATAGCATAAATACAAATAATAAAAATCAACTTAATTTTTTTTCATATTGTGCAGTTTATATATAAATTGGCTTTTGGCCAGATTGAGGTTTGGTCTTATTGGAAACGTGGTTAAAACATTATGCTCTAGTTGTATTCGTAACACAAAAATGATAAGCGGATTTTGTATGTATATTTCATTTGTGTGAAAAACCAAATAATAAATTATGGTTATTTGAAAGTTCTCTGGAAATACATTGGTGTCCACTTAAAGTATAAAAATTGCAAGAAAAAATATCTAAAAAATGTTACCTGCAATACAACAAAATGTCCTTGATCATATAGCAAATCTAAAATCTGTCTTTTTTTATTTTATTTTTCAAATTAAATCAATCCCTTTAAAATAAACAAACATTTTATAAATTTCTTGTCACAATCTTAATTTTTAGTCTTAGGTCTGGGCTGTGTGATATCTAAGTAAGGGCCAAATTAATTCCATTTAGCTGCTCAATTTAAAAAAAAAAAGAATCTTAACATATGGTTAGTTTATTTCACACACTGAAAAACCTTAACTTTACTCAAAATATTTTAAAAACCTCAAATCACCAGGCGACATGTTTGTATCTTAAGTCTTTCGTTTAGTCAGCTATACCATTAAATACTTATTTTTATTTCATTTTTTTTCTTAAATGCTTAACAATTTAAATAGCATAAATTCTTTAATATTTCTATTTAAAGATTTTTCATTTCATTTTAGACCATTTCATTTCTTAACGCTTTTTTTTATCTTACAACAACTATCAACAATTAAATATATAGAAATATATTCGTAAAGACCCAATGATTTTATATGAAATAAAATTAAAAAGATTTTTTTTAATAAAAATATTTTATGACAGAGTCCAGGCTGCACAAGCTTAGTGCAAATAGCAAATCTTCACTAAAGATAAATAAAATATAAAATACAAAAATAAAAGAAAAAATAAACTTATGATAAAAGGAAAAGAACTCATAAGACAACCTACCACTTAAAAACTATTATTATCATGATTATTACAACTTATTATTGGCACACATAACTATTATTACTTGTCCAAAGTTTTCAGCCCTTTTTTGTGTTTAAAAGTTTTTTTTTTATAGAAAAAAGAAAACAACAACAACAACATATTAAAATAAAAACGCCATGAACGTGCCTTCATAAGTATTCCAATGTGTAATGGCCTAAGTATAAATAAAAAAAAAACTTAGTAACAATAATCATAATAATAACAAATAGTAAAACTGCTGATTGGTACAAGATGTCGATTTCTGCAGCTATGACTCTTAATCGTATGTGTCTATAGCGAAAATAATATTAAACTTTAAAATAAATTTTTTATATAATATAAATATTGAAGTATTGTATACATCTGTACATTTAAAGAATTCTTTACAAACATAAAGAATAAAATACATTTTGTTGAGACTAATGAAAATATAAATATTAAAATAAAATATAGAAAAGAAATTTGTTTGAAGAAAAAATATTTTAAAATATAAAAACGTCATGAAAAATTAAAGTAAAAATGTATACATACAACTATATATTTTGTAGAAAGATCTCACGACGAAATTAGCTTAATGTTAACCTAATTTTTACACATATGGGCAATTATCAAACATTTTTAACTTGGCTGAAACTGACTTAAATCCTTAGTAAGTTTGTAGTAATGATATTTTGAAATTGGTTACAGATCTAAAGTCACAAGGCGCGGTCTGTGCACCTCTCAACCGATTAAAAAGTTTGGGATAGGGATTAATACCTGTTGTAATTGTGCGTATTTTGCGCTATATAGTTCTCGAAAATATTTCTAAAAGTCAGTTTTTCGCGAGGCACAGTCACATTTTCATATGGAATTGATTGGATTACTACGTGAACTTAGTTTTTTTTTGCCATTTCACATAACAAAATCGGAGGAACATTAAAAATAAATTTAATGCAAAAATTTTATGCATTTTTTGAAAATTATGCAATAATTGCGCTTTTTGGTTTTTATATTTTTATATAGAAAATTGCAATTTAAACAAATATTATATATTTGGATCATAAATTTAAGTAAAATATCGTTGATAAATGAAAAGGGGATACCTTTGTCAAAACACATTTCGCTAAGGCACATCGTGTGGACAGCTTGAAATTAACTATAATTGACATAACTAGTAGGTGTTTGTAATGCCTAATTTAAATTCGGAGGGGCATCAAAAAATTTTGAGAGATTTATGGAACAACAAATATTTACTTGTGTCAGAAAAAGTATCACAAAATGAATGAATGAATTTCTTTGTAATAAACAAAATATATTTTAATTCATTAAGTGGAAAAATAACTTAGATTCGCTCAAATTTTTTTTTACAAAATTTTAAAAACTGCTATTTTTATGAAAAGAAATTTTATTGTTAAATTTTACTAGGAAACTCTAATACCATCTAACATTGAAAATATCATAAGTTTTATTTGAATAACTCAGTAGGTTTTGATATACGTAGACAAAAATTTTGTAGGAACATCCTTAAAATAATGCGTACAAATATGAGAAAAAATAAAAAAAAAATTAATTGAATTTTAATTCCCTACTAGCGGTTAAGTGTCACAGGTCTAGAACATTTCGTCCAAAGTATTAAGTTTAGTCTTGAAATGAGAATCAACAAATTTGTAATTTTAAGCCAATTATAGAAAAAAATTTTTAGAAATTTTCGCAAAAATGTTGGTTCATAAATCGTCATATCAGTATATCATGCAAAATTCGATATTTTTCCTAAAAAAAAAAATAGATGAGAATTTAATAGTTTTGTTCCTTTTAAGGACAAAATTGTAAACAATTGTACTATGGTAAGGACTGTTGATAATATTAAATTAAAAAAAAAAAAAATTGTTCATCAAAATACCTTAAAAAGTCTTCTAGCGAACGAAAATTCCATTGGAAAAATTTTTAAAATATTTTTTTCATAACCAACATAAAGTTACAATTTTTTTGATACCTCTTTCGATTAAAATATTGAAACTTCTTATCAAAATGCATTAGACCCATGGTATTAAAAGACCAATTTCAAAATTTTTTTTAATATTTTTCCCATATTCAGCTATTCTCGGGACAACCTATTATACATACACTTCTAGTTTTTATTTATACAAAATGAATTTTACGAATTTAACTGTGATTTAAATATATTTCTAATTTGGCTAGGGGTTCGAGTCTCCAAGAACCCTTTACAAATATTGTTAGGTATCGTTTTATGAAAGAACACATTAAAGAAAAAATAACAAACAAAATTTATGTGGACCTTTTCATCTTCAAATCGTATACGTAGCGCATGTATCTGTCTAGATACACAGATATTTTGTATGAAGAGTATTGTACTTTATTGATATTTTTATTTTTTTCTCTGCGTTTGGTTCTTCCAAATATTGAAAACCGAATGAACAGCATTCACATCATTTTTTTATAGCAACAATTTTTTCGAAATTAAACACAAAAATAAAAATTTTTCTTGTTTTATTTCTCATTAAATTTTTTTTTTTTGCTCGGGTAGGTGGTTTAGCCTGGCGTGTTAACAATATAACAATGTAATATTATCACTAAAATAGCATATTTTCCATATAAATATACTGAAATACATTGTGTATCTGGCCAGATAAATGCGCCACGTACGTGACTATTGAAACATGTGCATGATGGAGGGTTAATATTTTCTTAGGTAATGATTTAATTCTTTTGAACAAATTTGGATACGTCTTTTTCAAGATATCCTTTAATATATTGTGAAACATTCATTTTTAAAATCGCTATTTTTAGTGGGAAAATTGATTAGAGGCTAAGAAGAATAGACTGTGTTGATATAGTTCGCAGTATCAATAAATATTCTTTAGTAATAAAAACCTTCATATGTTGACTTATATTTAAGCCCTTTTGATCATGAATATTTTCATGTTAATTTAATTTTTATTATGAATTTGTAAAATGACCGCAAATGTAGAAACAACCCCATCACATTGTCTAGATTCGCCAAGTGATGGAGGCAGAATTATTTTCCTGTATTTCTATTTAATTAAATTTTTTATATTGAATTTGTATACATTTCTAGACAATTTCGAAAAGTTTTGCTATAATCAAGCAATTTTTTTAAATGGCCTTCAATTGATCTAAGAAACCACTGTTTGTAGAGTAAAGAGAGTGAGTAAAAAGAAACGTAATAGTGCTGACAAGCCCAAATTGGTTATAAACTTCAAAACAACAAACGACTACGAAAATATTCGCCAACACAACAATTGTAATAATAACTTATGTATGTATATGTATGTGTGTTGGTGTATTTATGAGACCATTACACTTCTTTTACTTTTTTCTCTTTTGGTTTAAATAAAAACACAAGAAGTAGAAGGAAAATAGAGTTGCCATGTAAACAATGTTATTGTTTTTTATTTTTTTTTTATTTTTTATTTATTGTATTTGTAACAACTCTCCACCCAACTAACAATCACTGCAGCACAATCACCTTTACTTTGTTTTGGCTTCAACCAAGACCAAAGATATAATAGTAAATGTTTTTGTTTTTTTCTGTTGTTTATTTTTATTTTTTTGTATTTGGTCTTAAACATAGTTTGGATTTTCTTTTGACTAACGCGCTTTTTGTTTGTGGCAGTGACTGTTATTGTTGTTGGTATTTTGCCAGTTACCAGTTACCTTGATGGTCGTTCACTTCAAACTATTACCGCTGCTTTTATAGACTAGGTTTTTTTCTGCACTACTTTTATTATTATTGTTGTTGTTGTTGTTAAATTCTCTCAGATACCTACAACTTGGTCAATACAACAAACATTGTTACATGTTTTACAAAGAGTTATAGAAAAACCACTTACATACATTCATACTTATTTACCGGCATGGATCTTTAAAGAGAGAGCCAGCAAGAGCATAAAACAATATTAAATAGTTGTAGCCTAAGTATTTTTTTAAACAAATTTCTAGACTTGGTTTTAAGTTAAGGCGCTAAGAAGTTGTTTTTATTTATATATATTTATATTTTGTTGTTGCGGAAAATAAATATAAACAAAACTCAAATGAAAAAAAAGAATATCTTACTAGAAAAAATTGCAAAAGAATTACAATTATTGCAAATATGTTTTTCATCATCAATTGTAAAGACCATCAAACAGATAGACAGTGGGACAGAAAATCATTAAAATATAACAAAGAAATACCAAAATACTTAAGTTACTTTTTTTCCTAAATTATTTTACGCAAGGTACTCTCTTGTTCTCTTAGAAATACTCAGCTGTGTTTAGTGAAATGTTCACCATAATACGTGATGTGTTCTTTTTTTCTATTAAAAACATTAATGATTAAAACTAAATAACTTTGTGATTTTTTCTTTACATTTTTGTTTGGTTAAAGGTGAGGAAAGAAAAAAATACTAGATTTAATAGTTAATCTATTTCTCGGAATCATACTTAGATGTTCACCCACCAGACATTGATGGGTGTAATTATATATAGTGCTGCCAGATGGAAGAAATATTAAGAATAGAAAAAAATTTATGATAACCATATTAACATATTAACCATATAACCATATTAAAGTAGTAAAATTTTATTTCTCATTTAATTTTTTTAATTCATTCAATCATTCACTTAAATGATTTAATTAACTTTTAAATCGGAATTTTATTCTGTTTTTCATTTCTATAGTTTTTAGTAATAAATGTAATCATTTTGGTGAGAGGTAAAAATTTAAACAAGTTTTTAATTGAATGAATTACTTAAAATCATATTTGATGACTGATTTTATTTATTTTTGTTTTCTATGTTGTAAATATAATATTATGATAATTTAGTTAATTTTTTTATATTCTTGCTTCAATATATGGAGCAATGCATCGTTAAATTAGTAATTTATTAAGAGAACCAGAGTCAAATCGTTAGAAGTGATTTATAGGTTTAATGCTTCATAATAATTTGTATCTAAATTTAATTACATATTTAGTACCACATTAAAAAAGTCATCTTGTCAATCCGTTTTTTATATATTACGCATCTTGATTTATTGTAAATATTTCTAAAAGATTTATTGCTTGTAGAGTCGATATGGTAACACACGAACACGAGACATATCTTATTCTTCAACTGAGTTTATTTTACTTAATTAATTTTTTTAATATTGGAATAAGTATTTTTGTATAGCGATAAACCTTACTTTAAAGTCCAAATTGAAGTTTTTTGATCAGAAATACTGAAAAGTCATGAATTTAAGATTGTGTTGTCATTGCAAAGAGGTACTTATTGTTGAAAAGGAGTTGCAGAAGATCGTTTTTTATCCCATGGTTGTTATTGTTATTTTGTTTATATTCTTATTCTTAATACTTCTTGTTCATTTCTTTTTGCTGGGATAATAGAATATAGTCCAGTAAGACTATAGCATAGCTAGACTATAGTATAATCAGACTATCGAATAGTTAGAATATAATATAGACAGACTATAAAATAATCAGACTGTATCAGACTCTACTATAGTTAGACTACAGAATAGTCAGAATTTAGTGTAGTCAGACAACAGAATAGTCAGACTATAGTATAGTCAGACTATAGTATAGTTAGACTATAGTAAAGTCAGACTATAGTAAAGTCAGACTATAGTGTAGTCAGACTATAGTAAAGTCAG
Source organism: Phormia regina (assembly GCA_001735545.1). NCBI lineage: Eukaryota > Metazoa > Arthropoda > Insecta > Diptera > Calliphoridae > Phormia > Phormia regina. Next base: position 19,340 of record MINK01187693.1, read on the forward strand.
ACTATAGTATTGTTAGGCTATAGCATTGCACACTATAGTATAGCCAAACTGTAGTATATAAGTGATTCCTTGTCAAATCCGACAGCAATCGTCTTGACAGCTCCGATTTCAATGAAATTCACTACAGAAATTAGCAATTTAAAAAGGTTACATAATTTGGGGAGAAAAAGGGTTATTATTGAAAACCAAGAAAATTAAAAGCATATTGAAAAGAGTTTCAAACACATTTGGTAGAAAATCTGTCCTGTTAGCTTAGTACTAAGGATATTTGGTGCAAAAAGTTAATGCAGTGAAGAGATGTTGAACTTTTGTGAAAAAAAGAAAGATGTTAGGCTGTTTTAAAAATGTGTCTGAAATTGCTATCAAATCTCAAATAAAAGGGTTATCAAAAATATCTACAAGTTGATTTGTAAAGGTTAAAAGAATAAAATTTATATTTTTCTATATTCTGTAGTATATTATCAATTAAACATAGAAACAGTGAAGACCCTATGATCAACCGTTATTTTCTTTATCAGAGCTTTCTGAAGATCTCAGAAAACGTAGAAAATTTCAATTTGAATTTTGGGTTTTAAAATTTCTATCAGGGGCGAAAGTAAGAAGCTCTTTNNTATATATATATATTATTTTGTTAAAGTTTTGTGTTAAAACTACTCTTTAATTAAAATGATGAACAATGCAAAATTTCTCTTAAAAATAATTTTTTATCAAATCTCTTATTCAAATTTTCAAATGAATTTAAAAATTCGATATATCTTTTTTATCTTTATAGAATGGAAAGCTTTAGTTATTAGAAATTTCCATTATTTTATCCCAAGCTATTACTAAAGTTTAAATGAATTTGTTCTTTATTTTAAGTATTTCTTATTATTAATTTTGTTTTCACTTTATACTTAATGAATTACAACAACATTCTTCATAAAATTTTAAAAATCCTCCCAAAACAAATATGTTTTATTTTTTTTTTTTTCTAGTAAAACTTATCTGTCATTATTTCTGCAATACCAAACTCATTTTAAACTTTTCTCATCTCATACTCAATTTGTTTTTTTTTTTTTTTTTTTCTTTTTTGAAGTTTAAGTTTTAAATACAAATAGACAACTCATATTCATAACTTAACATATTTATATATATATTTTTTTTACTACAACTTTGTTTAAATATAAACTAAAGATGAGGGCAAAAAATAAACTAAAGAAGATACCAAACCACACAATTTTATTAAAGATAGTTTCTCATTTATGTACTTTTTTGTTGAAACATTTGCACTCACGCATAAACTTAGTACCATAATGTTGATGGTAATAATAACGATGATAATGAAAAAAAAGTTTTAACTACCGAAAAAAAGGAATCGAAAAAAAAAAGACAAGTTCAAAATGAAAGAAAACAAAAAGTTTAGTTTTTTGTGCAAGTGGCAGAAAAATAATTTAAGTTTAATGAAATAAATCATAGAATTGTCTAAAGAGAAACTTTCTTTTATCCAGAGCATAATGAAGAATGCAAATATTTATTAACAACAACAAAAAATTATAAGAATATTTAACACTGAGAGAATTGAATATTAAAAATGGAAGGTGAGTAAGTAAGTAAAAGAAAAATATTTTTTTTTTTTCGTAATTAAATAAAAACCATAAAAATTGTCATATTAATTAGAAATATTATTTATATAGAGTGTTTCAAAAAATATTTTTAAATTTTGTTAATTTTGCTTAAGCACAACGACCGCCCCCCCTCCCCCAAAGAATGGACATGATTTACAGTGTACAAATGTTTATTTAAAAAAATATATTTGTTGACTCTAAATTTCATGCTCATCGAGCTGTACTAAATGATGATAATAAAAGTACTCATAACCAAATAAGACAAGGATGTAAGTAGCAAACGAAGCAACAGTAACCAGAGAAAAAAAAAATACTCTAAGTAGAGAAAATTGACTTTTCATTTCTTAAATAAACTGTTGCTTCTTGCAGACATCGTATATATGTATATATATATATAAAAATATTATATATATGTATATGTATATGTAAAAATGTATAAATAATTTGCCATAAAAATTGTAAAAATGTAAAACGCCTCTACAGCAAGAAGTCCTTTTTACACTTTACATAAATTAACACACACACACTCATTCACTCACTCACAAGGAACAATAAAAATCATAAGACTTATGCCAAAGTAATAATAAGGACACAATGAATGAATGAATGAATGGAAGAATAAACAAGGAAGCAACATTATCAAGTTTATTACATTTTCATTTAATATTTGTGTTTCTTGTATTGGAGTTTTGTAGAAAACTGGCAAATGGTTTGGTTGCTATGAATGAATGAACGAATGAATGAATGAATGAACGAATGAATGAATGAATGAATATCTATACTTTGAGATTTATGACTTTGGCAAAGAAAACAGAAAATTTAATGAGTCGTAAGTTAAATGAAATTTGTGTCATAATGATATTACTTAGAGTTTTGTTTTCTTATCACTGTGGCTTGCATGAGTGTCAAATGTGATCGAAAGGTGCATAAATCGAAAAGTGCATAAATTTGTTATGTTGATATTTTTTTGTATCAAAATATATTATTCATCAGAAATTATAATGCATTTTTATGTTATTTAATTAATAATTTATACAAATGAAGTGTTGTTATGGCAAGATGTTTGTCATAAAGAATTTTTGTTGTTCACTTTGCATCAAGCCCAGGGATTTATATATAAAGTTGTCTCTCAATATATAAAAATTTATGCAATTGATTCAACAAAAATTTAAAATAATACAAATCATTTTATTATATTTTTATAAAAAAAAAACAATGAAAAAATGTCTTGAAAATCATTTAAAGAATATTATTATAATTACTTGGTTTAAAAAATTAAACCATTAAGAAAATCAATAAAAAATTCGTTTTTAGTTTTTCAATATTTTATTTGATTCCTTTTAGTTCATTATGATCTTAAGAACGTAATATAGGGTAATGACGCTAAAGCCATATTTAAAGAAATTCAATTTTAAATGCAATAAGTATAATGACCAAATGCAAATTGTTTACGATCCATCGTTCCGGATGTTGGTTTGTACTTTTTGAATGACACTAAATATGAATCATATACCTAAGTGTAGAATTTGGGATCCTTTAGATTACAAACTTAAAGGTGAACTTAAAATTTGGTCACTCTTAGTATAATTTTTTTAATTCGGCAACTTTTAGCCCCATTTGTATCGTTTTTCAAACGTTGATACCTTATTCAAGTACTATAATGTTTTTTAAATATCCACTATATTACCTGCAAAATTATAAGTAATATTCTTGCAAGAATTATATAAATATATCTATCCGATTAATTTGAATTTGAAATGAAAAAAAAAAACTACAGAAATTTCGGAATGGCTTGAAAGAAATTTAAAGCATATAGGTGACACTTTATGCAACGTTTTCCTTTAAGCTCTACTTTTTTTTTTAATTCTCAAATATCAGTGTGGCAATTAAAAAAAAAAACGAGTTAAACATCATGCGAAATTTTGTTACTTCTCTCTTTATATGGGACGTGAGCGGTATTATCAATCGCCAAATTGCGATGAAGTACAAGTAAAAAGTATGAACTAAATGTGCAACGTACATCCTATATTTCTAGTATTTGGGTCATAACTATTTTCTATTTATTAGCCGATTTTACCAATTATCAATATACAAAAACAAACCTATAGAAAATAAAGATTTCAAGCTAATTTTGTTCCCTAAGATAATCCTTTCAGAGCCCTATCCTGTTACTAATTAATATAATTAAAGTATTTTGTTTATTATGAAGATGGAATACTACAAAATTCTTTTTTTTTCTTAAAATAGTTAAGTACATTTAGAGGAATAAAACAACGATAAATTTTTGGATAATTTTTTTATTTATAATATATGTAAATTATTTTTACTAAGAGATTACGTTTTGTCGATATTACACGTATGCTGATGACCTTCAACTCTTAGCTGATGACCCCGACTTTAACAAAACTTATTTAGAAAACAGCTTTAAACTCTTTAAAATTAAAAGTCTTATATTTGTATTAGGTTTTTCTATGAAATCTGTCAATCTCGGGAATTCCCGGAACTAAATTATAATTTCATATATCTTACTATATACCAAATATTTAACTTTAATTTCCATACCAATCATATAGTATCTAAAATATAAATCATTCTAAGAAAACTATACAGCCTTAGTGAATTTTTACCACTTGAAGCCATAAAAATTATATATAATATTTCTAAATGGGATTGATCATCCCACAAAATATCATTAATCAGAGTTTATGTTTTTGAATTATAAGGATCTGATTTGAAAAATTTCATGAATCAACTTTTTTTTTATACAATTTTATTCTTACGGAGAAATTTAATTTTTGAAAGATCCACTAGGAGTAATACCATTATTTTACCAAAACATTCTTCCCTATTTATGTCTGGTAAATTTATTATAAGGGTAATACGAATTGGAAATAATTTCATTTCATATAAAGAAACGTATTTTTTTATAAAACATTGTATGTGTTTTCTCATAAAGACGTACTTTGTATAAATGATATTCAATATAATATCTATGCTAAAGTGTATTATCTCATGAATTACTTTATTTTATAAGATGATTTTAAATATATTATGTATACAGGCATATGATTTCTAGATTAATTAGGCCTTCGGGCTTGTGAAATGAAAAAAAAAAAAACAAAGTAGGAAAATATGACACTATTACTGATATATAGAGGAATATTTATTCCAGTAAATAAGTTATTAAGTTTTTTAAATCATAAATTCCTTTAAGAAACATAAATAAGTTAAGAGAAAATTGACCTTAACAAATTTATTCTTCATTTACGAATTTTATTTATTATTTACATAAAATATTCATTTTTCGTGACACTGTGCATCTTTTGAAATTATCTTCAATACAAAGGTATTATATCTTTAAGGACTACAGCACTTGATTTAAAAAATGAAAATGTAAATTCGAATTGAAAAAGTAAAAATAGAAAATGTTTGTTAAATAAAGATTGTCCGAAGATAAGTTATTTAAATGAAACTAAATTTATTGGTGGTAAACTTATAAACTGTAACTTTTAAAAATATTTTTTGTTAGCTTTACTTTAAATAAAATAATAAAAAGAACTTTTTTTTAATAAAATTGAATCTTTGTTAGCATCAATATTCTTATTGTTGAGTTAAAAAAAAAAAAAAAAAAAAAAAAAAAAAAAAATTTACTCCTATTACATACACGCACAGAAATAGGTGACCATAAACTGAGAGCAACATACCATGCATGTAACCTTAACGATTATGATTTATCCCCAGTTTTTATAGGACAAACGAAAAAATTAACTTGTCAAAATGTATATAAAACAACAAATAAATTTATTTGTTGTTTTTGACGAGACAAATTTTCCGTTTGTCTTATAAAAACAGGGGATTAATTATTATTATTATTTGACTTTTATTTTATTACTCAAAAAATAACTTTTATTTCTGAATTTTATTTTTCGCTCAAATTATAATGATTATTTCTTGACTTTCATTTTTGTAATCAAAAATAATTTTTATTTTTTGTACAATATATATTGAGTCATTTTTATTAAAAAAAAAAAAAACGTTAAAGAAGTTTTATTTTTTACGTGTAAATATGTAAAAAATATCAAATTAACATTTAAAAAATCTATATATCTGATTTTAATTTAGATTAACAATATTATTACATATTATATCTGAAGTCATACTAAATCAATATTAAACGCTCTATTTACGCTCACATGGAGAGCGTGAACAATATGAACACTTCTGCCATATTATATAAATACGATAGCATATATTTTGATCTCCCAAGATGTCATAAAAATAAAATAACTAAAATAATCATAACGTTTAAGAAAAAAGATTGGAAATTTTGAGCGTAAAAAATAACAAAATTATTGAGCAAAAATAAATAGAAGTCAAAAATAAAGATTATTTTTTGAGCGAAAAATAAAGGTCGAAAAATTATCAATTTATTTTGATCAAAAAATAAAAATCTAAAATAATTGTTATTTATTGAATTTTTTTATAAAAATCAAAAAAAAATAAATAAAAGTTTATTACATAATTCGAAAACACGAACAAAAAAAGTAATAAAAGTGTTCTACAACAAATTTCTAAAGTTTTTAGATCATTATGATTTTTTTATTTAAAAAAATGTTAATAATCGTTATTTCCATCGTTATGGTTTAATCATATTTATAACTTTTTTTTATCATTTAATAATCCAATTTTATTATATATATTATCCCCGAGTTTCCACATATTTATCTAAATTTTTTACATCATCTGTTTATTGGAAATATTGCTAAAAGAGTATTTCAAATATATAAAAATATAAAATATTATGTATTATTTGTTTCACAATTTTTAATATTTATTAAAAATATTGTCCTTAAAACATGAATAAAATTGAACACTTTTCCAAATTTTTTGAAAATTTTTACATATAAAAGTCTTTTGATGCCACACATATGATTTGTTGTCGTGTATTAATGTCGTTCGATGCATTTTATGGGAAGAAGAAAGCATCTTGAGAAAAACATAAATATTTTCCAAAAAGGGACTTTTAATCAAATAAAAATATTGGCTTAATGGCTGTAGAATTAACTTATTAGTTGTCGAATAAACTAAATGTTTTTTTGAATTTTTCATATATATGATTTCATACAAAAATATTTAAATACATATTATAATTCAATGAACCATATTAAAATTTTGATTGTGTCTAATCATTAAATGATTAAATTGAATCATAAACGTTGCTATCATGAACACGTTATTATTAAAATCAATAAAAAAAACTTCTATACAATTATTGAATAGTTGTGGTGATCATGTTTTAACCATGTTTTTTCTCTACGTGTACATTTTTCAATAAAACAAATACTGAAGAAATCAGAAAATATTTATAAAATACATATTATTTAACTTGAAATATCAAAACCAAGTTTCTGGAAAAATATATCAGTTGTTTTTAAGTCTTTCAAATTTAAATCTAAAAATCTATAAAATTATTTATCAAAAGTTTTTAAGCTCCACAGTCCTAAAATGTTTTTTATTCATAACCTATCCAAACTCCTATTGACTTAAAATTTTAATAGTCTTTATAAAAATAAAAAAAATCCTAATTTAAAAGTAGCTCATTGCCTGTTACTATGACCGATAAGTAAACACGCTCTTTCAATCAAGTGTTTATAGGTAAATTTTGATTTATTTTATAGATTTTCTTTTTTATATTTATTTTTTATTTCTTTTTTTATCTTAAACTTTTATACTTTTGTGTGTTTATGCGTGTGTGTGTGTGTGTGTGTGTATGTGTGTATAACAAATTTAATGAAATGATATTTTCTTTTATTTTTGTTGCTTATGTTGTCCATTGTTCTATATGTAGAAATAAATTTGCCCCTAAAGCGTAGATTTTAATTGAATGACTTTTTAATGAGTTTAACAAATTCTTATATTTAACCAAAGGCAACAATAACAACAACTTTAATATAATATACCATATTATATAATAAGAATATTAAAGATTATGATTTTAATTAAATAAGTTAACATTTCCTTTTCATGAAATTTTTTTCTTCTTCTACTTCTTCTATATAAAGTGTATGTAACAGTAGTGAATATAATTTATAATAATTAGTTTAATAATTTAAATTAAACGCCAAAGGATTAAAAAAAACAAAAACACAGATTCCAACAAAATGCATATAAATTATTAAGTAAACACATGCAAATAATAAATAATTGTATTTCACATAATGTGCAACACGGCTGCCATGTTTATGTTGCATGCATGCTTGCCTATCGTTATGTCTGCTTTCCCTGCTGGCGGGAGGTAAAGATGTTGCAATAAACGAAAACAAAAAAATCACAATAAATTTAATGCATCAATGAATATTTGAGATGATTTAACATGACACAACTTCCGGAAGTTACATATACTACAAGAGATTAAACACAAGCGACATAACAAAACACAATACATGTATAAAATGCAAAATAATAACAACAAAAATAATTGTTTTCAACCACATTCCTTTACATATTAACACACATACATATGTTCAAACACTTATACGCCTCATATCACTTTCCCTTAGTGTTTTTAACTACAAATAAAGAAATTTTAAATTTTCAACAGTAAATTTCTTTATTTCTTAACAAATAAAATAACACAAGTATTTGAATGTATGTAAAAAAAAGGGAAATTATAAAAATCATTACATGTTTTATTATTCAAGCTTATCTAACACAAACCATATCTAAACGTAAACGAAAAAAAATCCTTACGTAAATCCCCTTTTAGAAGCTGTTTGAAGCAAAAAATAACAACTTTAAAATTCAGAATGAAAAAAAAGCGAAATGAAATCCTGTTCTCTGCAATGTTTTATATTTACTTGTACAGTGGGCGTGATTGATGTAAAATGAAAATATCAGGAAAATTTATAAATTATTTAAATTATCATTTTTTTACTCAACAATAGAGGGTGGATTTTCAGGCATTTGTCTTTTTTTATTTTCTTATTTTAAGTGCATATTATAAATTTTTAGTGAAAAATCGCTCTCTAATTTCATTCCACATAAAAAAAGAAATATTATTTATGTGTAATGGGAAAGTTTTTAAAATTTATAATACACATTAAACACTTTAAATTTTTTTAAAACTAAATTAGTTTGTAATAATGGTATAATTAGAATTATATATAATCTTATAGCTTCTATGAGAAGGAAATGATCTACTGCAAAAGTAATGTAGGTAATGATACAGAAGTTTGGAAAACCACTGCCACTGCTGCTCTGAAAGCGTTCTTGCATCTTATTTCCATTGACTAGAGTAACTAAAGACTTGGACACGTGGACATATATATTTGAAATCTGGTTACATGATCTCCAACCCTTGTAGGGACTTTAACATAATATGGCGTCTCGAATAATATACCTGAAGTTGCTGCTGCTCGGGTACTAATGATATAATTTATTGGTACTTTGGTTTTAGATACTATCAAAACACAGTATAAACTTTATATTCCGGATAATTGATTGCAGATCCCAAACTGAATTATCAAATTATTCGTAAATATTCAACAACAAAAAACTACACTTTTTTACTAAATCCGGACTAAAAAATTCAGTCTAACCGGATCAATCGACGTTTAGATTATCGAGATTATACTGTATATATTTCTAATTGGATGTATGAAGACGTTATTGCATTTTAAAGATGTCACACCAGATAATTCTTCTCCCACCACCACTAGCACCAAATAGATGTGTTAAATACAAAGTTGCTACATAAAAAATCATCTGTGAGATTTTTCTTTCTATCCTTCAGATATGTTTGTCGGTACCAAAAGCGAAGTTTATGGAATAAGACTCAGGCAAATTCGAATTATTTTTTTTTTTTTTATGGCGAAAACTACTTTATCAGTTTTAAGTAGTTTTTTCTTTTCTCCTCAAGATTTTCTCGAGACCAAAATATTTTTCACGTCCCCAAACAGCAATTTTTTCAAAAAAAAATATTTACAAAAAATCTTAAAAGTATTTAACGAACCCTGAACCACCGTTTACTCAAATCACAACACATGAGTTTTGGAACAATAAAACTCTGCATAAGTACAAACGATAAAGCATCATTATCTGTGCGATTAAGCAGCAAAAGCAGATGCTATTTCAACATTATTGTATGTGTGTGTGTATATATGTACTAACTACAACATTTACACTATATATAACATCCGAATAAAGAACATCTAGCTGGCGCTTAGATTATGCTAATATGTTAAAGGAAAATCATCACATCAACTCCAACCAACCACCTACTGGTTCCATGTGAATACATATCTAACTACTACACATAGCTTGACTACTTTGATACAATGCGTGTATCAAGTAACATCATCAACAGTTTTATATACCCACACATACACACACAAAAACATCATCGGAATTCACAACTCAATGAAACACCAGCCAACCAGTCAAGTAACTGTGATGAGCCGTTAACTGAGAGAAAAAAGTGTGAATTTGTATGGATGTTGTTAAACTTTTCATAAAGCTCACATATACTGTTACAATGTTTGTATCTTATACAGATACAAAATTTCATTCATACTCATCTTGTGTATTTGTAATAGTAGAATCATTCAAGTAGATTCATTTGCTAAACATACACTCACTCACTCACTAAGTGACTGACTATTTAGTATGCATGTGACGTCATGGCAATCGATATCATGCAAAATAGCTACTTTTTTTTGTAATTTTTTGTTCTATACTTTCTATAGTTGTTGTTTTTATTGTGATTATATTTTAGAATGTTGAAAAGTATCGTATGGTTTATACTACTTGTACTTGTACTCTTATTCTAATAGTATCTATGTATCTACTGCAATGTCTTTGTACTTGAAGATTAATACACAAAGATAACCAAACTGTTAAATAGTGAAATATTTTAAAGTGAGAAATAATAAGATTAGTTTAGCTACCATTTTGAAGTAAGTAAGAGAAGAGACAGAGTTTTATTTAAAATGCAAAATATAATATTGAAGAAAAAACATGCAAATATCAGATTTATTATTTGCTTAAACATTAACAGCAGCCAAGAGTAGAAAGAGAAATTGTGTATTAAGTTAAAAGTATTGCACAAAATTAAGTACAATAATGGGTAAAGAATAAATTAAAATAAAAAGAAAAAACATAGGGAATAAATGCTTTCACATATAAGATGAAAGAAACATTTTATAACTTAAACTACTCTGAATTTTGAAGATTCGAATACACAGAGCTACTTCCAAGATATGTAATTATTTTTAAGATTAATTCTTTAATGTTTAATTTTTATCCTTTTAAATGTTCTCATAAAATTAATCAAATATAAATAACTTTAATGTATTGTTTTGAAAATACAAAAATCCAATATAGGATATAAAATATTCCCAAATTTATTACAATACCGTACAAAAAAAAAAAAGATGTTATAAATAACACAAATAAATAAAAATCCTTTTTGCTGTAGTTATTTTTAAATTAACATTTATTTTAAATATACAAAGTTATATTCATATAATAAATGTACAGTAAA
>MINK01187693.1:30566-52372 GCA_001735545.1 Phormia regina
TATCTATCTATCTATCTATCTGTCTATCTATCTATCTATCTATCTATCTATCTATCTATTTATCTTTATATATTTGTTTATAGTTTTCAAAAAAATAGAAAATGAAATACAGCGACTTCATTAATTTTTTTTTTTTTTTTTTGTAATTTGGCGATTTTTTATGATATAATGAATTTTTGAAGCCTTTTTGGCAATTTCGGGGAATTTCTCTTCTTTCTTTATGGCAATTTCGGGGAATTTCTCTTTTTTTGTAACGTTTTGCGATTTGGTAGTTTTTGTGTGGGTCTGCTATTTTGTTCTCCATGAATATTTAACATTCATTTTGTCGTTTTTTATACTTCTTGGCGGTTTTACACATTTTGTTATTTAGTTTTTTAAATTATATTTTTTTTTATTTTTGTGTTTTTTGAGTTTTGGTGATTTTTTTTTTATTTTGTTGTCTCTTATTTGTGATTTTACAAGTTTTATAAATTTTTAAGTGTCTTGGTAAGTTTATCGTAATTTTTCATGACCTGAAGTCAAACAATTTATCCAATTCTTTAGTTCAACCTCGTTAATATAATAGAATAAAATTATACATATTTATATGTAATATACAAACATATGTAAATATTTAAGAGTTCTATAATACAATCAATACCTCTTATTTTATATAACACACATTTGTACTAGTATGTACATACATATGTATGTATATAAAAGCAAACAATCACTTCTACATATGTATGTTTATTATGTATGAATGAATGTATGCAATTGAAATAGTAAATTTTCCCATTTGACATTTTTCTCCTTTAACAATTCTTATAGAATTTTCAACAACAATAAAGATATGCAAGTACAAGTTGTTGGCCTTTTTTAGTGAACTACAATAACAACAGCAACAACAACTACTTCCCTTCAACTACTATTTACTTCCACCATTCAGCCATTACCGCCATCAACAGACTCAGTTAAATCGTAAAACATTAAACAGACAGACAGACAGACAGTCGAAGAGTTAAATGCAAAAATATTCATACGCGGAAAAAAATCTATACATACAGATATTTACATAAATACAATATGAAACAAAATATATATGTAAGTATATGACTGTATATACATACATATGAATGTAACTATGTTTGTATGTGTGTTTACAAATATAGAGGAGAAGAAGAAGAAGAAAAAAAGCGATATTTTATGCCTGGTGACATGGAAAAGCCATTATAAAATAGTAATGAAGAAAAAAAATTCTGCATAAAAGCAACAACAAACAACAACAAAGCAAAAAAAATCTTAAATTAAAAAAAAATAATAATAATAATAAATAAAGAAAGAAAAAGAGATGAAATTGAAAAAAATCCTGAAAATATGCTAAAGAAAAAAAGAAAACAAAATGAATCAAATCGAAAGAACAGAAAAAAAGTTAAATAAAACAGTAGAGAAAAATAAATGCAAGAAATTATTGCAGTAGACGGAAGTTAATGAATATGGACAGGAAATGAAGCAATAATTGTAACGGAAAACATTTTTCGTGCAGATTGTAGGAGCAAAAAAAAAAATAATAATAACAACAACAACAAGAAAAACACAAACACATACAGATGAAAATAGAACAGAATAAGAATTAAAATCATTAAAATTCAATTGAAAAGTTTGTTAAATAAGAGTCATTTACACACATACACACACACGATTTTACCATTTAGAAGAGGAAATTTAGAAGAAAAAAACTAGAAACCAAAAAGTAAACATCATGACGTATGAGTGATTTTAATTACTAAATGAAAAAGCAAAACAATTACATATATGTAATTTTTTTTAACGAATAATTAACTTAAAATTGTAATGCTTTATTTATTAACATTTAGCAAATTACTTTTACTCTCTTTCCTTTTAAATTTAATTTCAATATAAAAGAGTTTTTACTTTACTCATGTGGAGAATATATTTAGTAATGACATAAATCTTTAGGGTTTTTTTTTTCTTTCTGAACAATTCTTTTTTTTTTTTTTAACTGCAGCTTTTGCTTCACAATTTTAGATTTGAAATTTAGTTTTTCTTTTAACCGATTGTTTGGAAAGTTTTTTTTACATGTTGATTGATGTCTACTTGATAGATTTACAGTTATTCGGCTTCGGTTTTTCTTTGTTTTTGGCGGATAAGGAACCGTTTGAAATTTTAAATTATTGTGAAGTACAATATTTAAAGAGTCAATAAGATTAGTTAGTTACTATTTAAGTCTGTCTAAGATTGAAATTCTTAATAAATTTTGTGGTAATACAATTTAAAACAAAAACCTTACAAAAGCCAAAAAAAAACTCACAAGACTTAAAAATTTAAGCACCATATATTTCATTTAATAATCATGATTGTTGTTCAATTTTCGAAAAACCTTTTCATTTTCATGTTGTTATATAAAATAATCTGCATTGTATTTATTGCTGCTCCAACGCTCCAACTTTCAGCAATTAAATACAGGGTAATTAACAAATGTTTTCTAAATACAAACTTTAAAATAACCATTAAGGATACTTGTAATTGTGACTACTTTGCACTATATCTAGTTGATGTGCCCGATGCAGTCAACGTATTAGATAGTAGGGTATCCAATCGATTAACCATTAGTCGGTTATCCGATTAATTTTGAACGATTAACTGTTCGAATAATTGAAAACTGTATATTTTCGAATAAAAAATAAACCGAATAATTTGTGTCGAACAACCGATTAACCCAAATAATATCAATAATATCAAAAGAACCAATAAAAAATTATTTCATTATTCATAACTTTCTTCACAAATTGAAATGATCCGACTTTTCACTACTTCTGGATCCCTCGATTAGATTCTTATTTACTTCTGTGGTTATTATCGGTTATTAACCGATTAACTTATAACCTCAAAAAATTGTTTGCCAAATAAGCCGATTAATATGATACCCCCATTAATTGGATACCCTACTAAATAGACTTTAATTTTGAAAATCCAAGGGAGAATATTGTTTTTCAAAAAGTCAGGTTTTAGCGATCATAAGACAAATCGTATCGACGGCACAAAATTCACTGTAATTGGGATTTCAAATTAAATTTTTATATGTTTTAAACTCATTTCTAAAATATTTTTAAAATACATACAATAATATGGTTTTCGATGGACAATAACTATTTGCCAAAAAGAAAAAAAAATTATAACAAATGACAGAAAAATAACCTCTAACACATACTGAGCAAAAAATGTTTTAAAATTTGTTTTCATACCCGCGAAATGATTTTATTTGAAATAATATTCTATTAAAGTTTGACCATTTTGGACATTTTCCATCGTAAATTATATTTGGAAAGGTTCCACACAATACTATTGATATGTGCATTCATTTAACCCTTTAGTAGCACAAATAATATTTTACGATTTTCAGTTCATAATTGGTTAATTTAATGTCAACGGCATATTAATCGACGGTATGAAATTTACCATAATTGGTATGAATAAAAGGCGTTTGTAATTCTTAACGAAAACATTGATGTGATTCAAGAAAATGTTTGAAAGATACAAATTATATGGACTAATAAATGTTCTTGGGTTACAAAAGGATCACAATATTAAATATTAAGTATTTCTTTGTAGTAAACTCTTATAAAATATAATAATGAACTTCCAGCGTTTTCTTTTCTAAATAAAATTTTAGTCTTATTCTGTCCTATTTTGTGTTCTATTCCGATAAAAATTTAATCCTGTAAATAGATCAGAGGTTATTTAATAACAGTGTTGCCTTTATATTTAAAAATTCAAAATTTTACCTCAAATAAACCAAAATTTCAACGAAAATTCAAAATTTCAACAAAATCCCAAAAAATCAAAATTTTTCTAAAAATTTAAAGGTTTAATGAAAATGGCCACATTTCATCAAAAATCTCTTTGTGTCACATTTCATTCATTGTAAAAGGATACCATTTAATGAGTGTGAATGTAATACATAGTAACAAGAAAACACCATTAGATTTGAACCCGTATTTTTCATAAAATTAAAAAAAAATCGCAATTTCTATTGTAAAGAAAACTTTTGTTAATGCTTTACCACACGAATCGAAAATATCAATATTTGATGCTACTGAATAAATCAGTAGGTTTCGATTTTATCGATAATTATTTACCAGAATTAAACATAAACTTCACTATTGAAAAAATTTCTATATTTTTAACTTAAAATAACGCTATAAGAGGAACTGGTTCTACCTGCTTTCAAGTCACTTTATATCACATACGAATAGTTTTTGATATAATATGAAAAAAATAACTTTTTTTTTGAAAGCCTAACGCCAAAAATGTTTGATAATAGCCCATATAAATATATTTTTTATTTTATATAATTTAATTTAAAAATAAACATTTTTAGTAGCGTAAATTTCACTGCCAAAATATAAAAAACAAGTCATGTAAAAACATATTCTTAATGTAAGCAACAATTTCAACGTAAACAAACTCTTCCTTTCAAAAAGTAAAATACAAAAATACACGTTTTAACAATTTCAAAAATAACATTGAAAACATCAACTAGAATAAAATAAAATAAATAATTTTATATGATAAACGATTTTTGCAATCATAACTTCAAATAAAAAAAAAAAAAACAAAAACTAAAACTCAGCATCTTTTCGCATAACCACACAAATGAAAAGGTAGGAGTAAGAATTCTTTGCAAAAATAAATAAATAAAAAAAAAAACCTATGACAACAGTTGAAAATAAAGTTATTACAACATTAAAATTCAAATATTTTACATGACAGACAAACACAAAACGCATTTATTTCATGATCTTTCTATGTCCCGAAGAACATTTAGCGAAACAACAAAAGAGACAAAGAATGAACAAGACATCAACAAACAAACAGACAGACTTCCCCTAGTAGTATTCTTAAGGAAAAATTATGAAAAATTGTTTACGAAAAACAACAGAACATACATACATACTTATAAGAAAATATTGTACAAATAATATCTTCTGTTCCATATGAATATAATGACAATCAATTTTTCATTTTCAAAAACGGTGTTAAGGGGCAAAAATAATATTTCATTAAAACTACAAAAATTCTTATGAGTGTAACGTATTATTTAAAATGTTGGCAATAATATCATAACTTTATTTTTTCTTTTCTTTTTTTTATGAAAGAGAATACTAAAATAATAATTTTATTCCAATTTTATTTAATTCATATTTTATATTTTTTTTCTGATGTACTGTATTACAAAGTCGTTTTGTATTCTTTCAAATAGAAAAAAAAAAATATATATATATATATAATAATGTTGCTTTCCAAGAAAATACAAATAAAGTTGTTTAGATGAAATGATTATATTGTTGTTGTTGTTGTTGTTGTTCATATTTTGTAAGATTCAAGTGGTAGACCAACCAGAAAAAGAGATTTTAAAATGCTGATAACAAATAACTTATTGACATTTTAATAATTTAGTACTTATTGTCTGATATGAATGAAATTTTAAAATTGTAAAAAAAAAATGTAAATTTTTGCAAACGAGAAATAAAGTCATTCACAAAACACTGACTTTTTAATTAAAAAATAAATCTTGACTTAATTTCGCATATGTAATTAATTGAGCTACATCCATCCGTCCGCCTGTCTGTGGGAAACATAAACAATTTATTCAGAATTATTTAAAAAAATTCACTCAAATTATTGATTGTTTTTATAAATAATTTAAATAGATTCTGTAGAAAAAAGTGTACACTGAGCGTCATATAAACACAGATTGATTGCAAATTGATTTAATTTGGAATTAATTCTATAACTATAAAAATTCCAATAAAACCATGAGATCATAAATGAAAGAATTGAAATTATCAAATGACCAGGGACTGTAAATAACAGTTATTTTTAAATTTTAAAACAAACAAAAAACAATTATAACGAAATATCGTTCAACTTATTTATAGACACCATTGTGATCGATATGTGCTCGACTTTCTTACGGTACTATGCTTTTTAAATTTTTGATTTTTATTTTTTCGAGCAGAAATAAAAGTTATTTTGTGATTTGTATCATCTTTAAAACTAGTGATTAAGAAACACCAAAAAATATTCATCACCTCACACGCTGAACGCCTATTTATTAATTTCAAAGTATTGCAGAAGTCATCATTAGCCAAATGAATAGTAACTAGTTATATTATCGCTTATAAATAAGTACTGAAATATGAAATATGAATTGTCGAAATTATATTTACGTTCGACATAAAAAAACAAGTAATTAATGTATTTTCATGTTTTACCAACACTAAAAGTGTATCATTTTAATAATTTAAATAAAAAGATTGATAAAAAAAAAATAATATTTACAAAAAGTTTACCTCAATTAATTGATTAAATATCAGGTAAAAATGAAATACTTACTAATCTACTTTCATGTAATGCAGATAGTATGCTGTTATCATTGCAATGTAACTGCATGTCATTACCAAGATTTTGCTGAGATATGAATCTATCTTTTTCGCTCTTTTGTCCATCAAAACAAAATAATGATATTTTATGTGCGCAGAGAATGATAATATTGCAAACATTTTTTTTTAATATTAAAAGTCTCAAACTATTCAAAGGTACAGTGAGAATGAGAACCACCGCTTTAGAATTTTGAAAAAACATCCAAACAATGCTTATTCATTATTAGAATATAAAAAAAAAATAATACAAAAAATCTTGTGAGGAGCAAACATAATTAAACATTTTTTTCTACATTTTGGAAAAATAGTAAAAATTTATTTTAAAGTAAAAAAGAATCATCCACTTTATATTATTATTAGAAGGCGGTAACATTTTGAGTTTGAACTGAGGATCCTATATACATTTCAAAAGAGGAGGTATGGATGCTCAAATTTTGTAAAAATAATTGCATGTGCTAGTTATACACTCGTATTTCCCCTTCCTGATAGTCCACCGGACGAAAAACTTTATAAGTAAGCCGAGTTTAAATTTTTTCCCACATCTGGGGGCTTTAGAAAGCTCCAGAAAGAGAAATAATGCTTAAAATATTACACTCTGGTATAAATTTAAAAATCCGGCTCCGTTAGCATTCGTTAGAGGAAATGTTACTTAAATAAGACAAGTTTTAATTTTCTACATATGCTGGGATCTTCAGAAACCTCTAGGATGTGAAAAATGCTTAGGGAATTATATATATATATATAGATTATCATCTGAAAATTTTTTATGTTTTAATATTTTCCCCCTTTTTAAAAAACTTATTTTTTGGGATTTTAAAAGGGTCTAAAATGCACTTTACTCAATCGTAATCGATACGTTAAAATGGTCATTGCAATAATCATAAAATTATAAAACATTTACACATTGTGCAAAAAAAATATTAACAGGATGTGGCTGAATCATTAAGGATATAATTATTATTTTTCTTTAAGTCTCAAATAAATCCTAAAACGAGTAATTTATTAATTATCATAATTTTTTTTGAAATAGATGTAAATAAGTTTAGAATTAATTTTTATGTTATTTCCAACAAAAAATACCCCATGTTGACCATTTAATACATCATAAATTGGCCATTAACTGTTTCAATGCATTTATAACATCTACATAAAATTTAATATAGTCACGTAAAATATTGAGAAAGGAGTAAGTTGAGAAAACTAAAGTGAAATAACAATAGAATGTTTTAGATACTTCTACAAACATATATAAATACAGATACATTGTATATGTAATTAAGAATATATATATATATATATATATAATAATATATATATATATATATAATATTATATATATATATATATTATAATATATTATATATATAATATTAATATATATATATATTATATATATACTTATATATTATATATATATATATATATATATAATATATATATATATATATATATAAATAATAATATATACATATACATAATAATAATAATATATATATATATATATATATATATATATATATAATAAAGTAAAAATAAAATCTAAAAATTTATAAATTTAAATCCATTTAAATTATATAAATTTCCTTTATCACAATAATATAATTTAGTGTTTTTCATATTTAACATTTTTTTAAAGTTTTAACTGTACATAACATTATGTTACTTAACATTTAGCAAATGCTTAAACCAAAAAGCGCCGATGCAAATAAAAAGCTATTAAATAGGTTGTAGAAACTACTTCAATGTATATCCTCTATTAGCAACGCATGCGATGAAGCTTATTATGTGCTAAACAAACTTCTTAAAAACTATCTAATGTATTTACATTGAATTTCCTTCATAAATAGAGAAAAGGATAATATTTGTCAAATAAATAAGAGAGAAATAAAAATGTGTGTTTTTACATTATATGTAAATTTATACATTCATGTCTGTATATACTATATGCAGAATGAATCTGATTTATCGAGTTATCGAAGTTTTATTTTAACGTCTTTTTTCGAAAAAGCAAAGTTTTTTTTATTTAGTATCTTATATAATTAAAATAAATTTCATTATGTAATTCAGTTTAACGAACAAATCAATATAAAATATTATTCAGAAGCAAATTATGAAATTTCTTTTAAGAAATATTACAAATTGTAGGAAGTAAAAATATATACATTTATCGTTATTATTGCACAAGAATTTTTTAAAAGACAAATTAAATATTTTTGATAATCAACAAAAATACTTACGACTCACAGATTCATTCAAATCTTTATAAACTACTATTTACTTGATTTTGAAATTAAAGATAAACTAAAAAAAAAAATAAGATACATTTTTTGATACCCATAATTTAGTTGAAATGTGGGGCGAATATTTAAGAATAGCACAAAAACTTCTTTCTTTATTTGTTTTCCAACTACGTATGAGTTAAAAACATATATATACCTATATAATTATTCGTGAATTGTTCCTTATTTGTTTTTTTTTAATATTTTGTTTAAAATAACTACTTTTAATAAATTATATTTTAAAAAAGAATATTTTCACATTTTCATAGTCCCATGAACATTTTTAGAACATGTTCTAAAATGATTATTTCTAGAACTGATGTAATCAGAACCATTTCATACTCAGAACTAGTGGTATTATAACTGACCAATGGACAATTACACCAATGGAATAGACACTTCTATAGCACGAATTCTGAACGTGACAATTTCGAGCAAATATCATTGATGAAAGAACTAGTTATGTAGGTAATAGCAATAACAATGTTTTGTATTCATTGAAAAAAAAAAATTTGATATATGACAATGCGACCCCTTGCGATTCCCCTAACTATAGTTTAAAATAAAAAATAATTAAAATTTGTCTAAAATTCTATAATTTATCTTTATAAAATTTCACAAAAAACTTAAGAATAAAATATTTTTATACTTACATTTCTTTTACTGCTTTACAAGAGTATTGGTTTCTCTTACATAAAATAACCTCGATTTTCCTATGTTTTTCATTTATTGAATGAAATACGTTTTCTTAATATTTAAATGTAAACTTTTTTTCATTTAAAAGCTCAACCTTAAAACTCTTTTTTTTTTTTTTTGACATAAACAAAATGCTTTTTTTACTGCTAATATTTGCCCATTTTATTACACATTTTCAATAAACACCTCACTAACACACACTCCCGCATAAACACTTGTTAACAAAGCAACGAACTATGGCATAAAGAGGAAACGCCGACCGGCCCATCACTGAACAATTGTTAACAACTTTACACATTATTTACTTATATTTAACGAAAACTATTTTCAGATATTTTTATACACAAACATTTATTAACAATTAAATTACATTTCTATAAAAAATTATTAACATTTTATCAATTATTTCCCTATAAAAATTAATTAATTTTCCTAAAACACTTTCTTTTAACAACCGAATCGTATGAAATTTGCGCGTAAACTAAATATTTTGGTACTAAAAAGATTGAGGAAGGAAAGAGATTGTTCTAAAAAGCTGTTAATAAGAGTAAACAAATATGTGTGTATGCGTAAGTAGTTTAAGCGCAATTTAAAGTTAGAAAACATGCAAGTGGAAGGAAATGAAAATTGAGGAATTTAAAGCTTTCACCAACCGGCTTTAATTATTTCCCTACAAAAATTTAATTTTCCTAAAACATTTTCTCCCAACAACCGAATCGTATGAAATTTGCGGAAAACGGAAAATTTAATTTAATATATGAGCCCAGTTTCTATTTTCTCTGACATCTCCCCCTATATTTATAAAATTAAAAACCAGAAATTACTATTTTCATTTCAGAGTATATGGGAGGTACGTATATTCTTGGTCCGATTTAAATAGAAATTGTCAGACTCAATAAATAATATATATTTAAATCAATCACAATCAATTCTTGTTTTTTTTTTTCAATATATATAGGAGATGAGCGTGACCCAGCTCCTATTAAAAATAAATTAGAATTATTAAGCCTTAAGTAACCAAGTTTCAATTTGATACGACAACTAATTTTATCCCATCGTTGTATGCAAGCAAAACACTGTGGGACGACCACATAAGAAGGTAGAGTAATGAACAATTGCATATAACTTAGCCCGGGTTCTGAGTTTATAGGAGAAAGAGGAGAAGAGAATACTAAACTTTTACATTATCTTTACCTTTCTCATCTACATATATTTAATGAATACATTTTTAATTAACACTTAATTTATATTATAAGACATAAGACATTTCCTTTCAATGAATACAACATCCTAAAGATTTTAATCAGATTTGCTTTTTTTAGCAATTTAAAATTCACGCTTAAAAAGTGTTTTGAATCATTAAAACTTTCTTCAATTCAAATCTATTACAAAATAGCTTTATAAAATATTTTTAAATTCATTTTGTAAAATGAAAATTTGAAAAAGATTTGTATTGAAAAACATTTAACGAATTCTTTACGAATTAATTTTATAAAAGGCATTTGAATTAAGCAATTAAATTATATTATTGGGAATGGTATGATTGAATAAAAAACTATTATAACTTGATTCAGATTTAAGCAAAGATTTTATTAATTCTTTCGTAGCTATGTTCGGAACCCTATTACTTAATGCTGCGACTTCAAGTTTCTAAAAACAGGATACATAATTAGTACCATTCAATTAAATTTAATTTATCAAATTGTTTATATGCTCTATAAATCAAATTGGAATCAGAATATTCTAAACTAAAGCTTTTCTCCAAAAGTTTGTTTTAATAAACAGTAATATTTAACCTGAATGAAATCATTTATTAATTTAAATTCGAACCAAATTGTCTTTTTGTCGTTTTTGTAACGATTAAAATGGCTAATGAAACTCAATTAAAGATGATTTGGATATATATAAATAAAAATATTTTTCAGTATCGGAGATCTACAAAATATATTTAGAATAAGACTATAGGATGAAAGATACTAGCGTCTTATATAATTTAAAAATAATGTATGTCCAAAAATATTTGAAGACTTGAATTTAAAAAAAAATAAGAAACCATGCTCAGAATAATTTTTGTTCTATAATTCTTTGTTTAATTATGTTCAATACTTAGAAGGCATTCATATGATTATTTAATATTATACAATTTTATACAGTTTTATTTATGATCTTATTATTATTTTAGTTAAATCTTGTGCAAAAATATTTCGAAACTCTTAATCTTCTAAAAATATCAGTTTAATAATATAAGAAATTCTATAAAAATTTTATAAACTTGTATGATGAATTAGTTGAATATATATTTATTTCGAAATACCTACTTTTCTCCGTTTAATGGACAAATATTTTTCTAAATTTAAAGTATTTAATTATTTCTTCCAAATGTACGCAAAGAATTATTATTGGCTCTATTTTGAATTAAGTCATAATGTTTACCCTAATAATAAGTTCATCCAAATCAAGTTAAAACCCTGTATTATTATTGTTATTATTATTATTATTATTATTATTATTATTATTATTATTATTATTATTATTATTATTATTGTATTTGTATTAATTTTTGAAATATTACATTACAATTTAATAAAATTTCAATTTGTAGTTTTAGTTTTAGATTCTAAATATTCTATAAAAATTTTGAAATAAAGTTTTAAGATAAATTTGTTAAAAAACTAAAATTAGAACTTCGGAAAACTAGTTTAAAAAGTAAATATTATTTCCAGAATTATTCGATTAATCGGCATAATTTGCTCGAAAACATTTTTACTCGAAATTATTCATTTTAATCGACCAATTATTTGATTTCAATTTGTCTATTAATCGAACAAACAATATTCGAATGAATAATACCCTAGATGTTAGTGATGTTTCAAAATTGTGAAAAATATGTTTACGATAAGGCTTTGGAACAAATAAAAATCTAAGTCTAAGAATGTGTTAGTAAAAATTTCATTGAAAACAATAACAATTGTAGTACGTGTGTCTTTTGGAGTATTTTTTTTCGGTTAAACTATGATAACCAAGAAAATAGATACTATTACTATAGTTTACAGACCCTTAACAATTTTATTAAATAAACAATTTAATGTCCATTTAATTTAGCTGTCTATTATGTCTCATGTGGTCTTGACATCATATACTACGTTTATATACGCATCTTATTCACATAAAAAAAAATCGTATTAGTTATGATAATTTTTAATTTATTGAGTGCAATAATTGATTACTCTCCTATTGCTTATTTACTATTTCACTTTCTCCCTCTATACATATATGTATATATCACACTATATAAAAACAATGAGATAATTTTAAAACATTATACATTGTTTTTTATATTTAATTATTATTTGTTTGTTTTTGTTTGCTTTTATAAATCAATGTTTTTCATATTTTATTATTATTATCTCAATGTACGAAAGGGGTTCTTGTTCTTTTACTAAACTTGTTGTTGTTTTTTTTTTAAGAAAATTAAAAAAAGAGAATATTAAAGTTTAAATAAAAACGTCCTTAAACAATACTTATGTTTTTATTTTTTGTCTAAGTATTGTAAGGGTTGTGGTATTTTGTAGTTTTGTATTCTTAGTACAAGTACGCATATAAAATATATATATATTTTTTTTGTTTATACTTTTTTTATATATATTTTTAAAGATAATAATACATATTCGTGAAAAACCCAAATTAAATACAAAAGCGAGGATATATATTTCTTAAGTTGAGGAAAATTATTGTAAAATAAAGATAAAAAGCTTATAAAAAGAAATGTTGGTTGTGGTGTAGTTATAAAAAATTATATTTATTAAAAAAATATATATATATATATTGAAAAAATAAGAATACTAAAGTGCCATTAAAATAGCACATTTTTTTTATATATATAATTTGTATGTGTGAAAACAAAACAATATATTAAAATTGATTTTTTATAATATATGTAAATTAAATAATTTATTCGAAATTTTTAATTTCAATAAATTAATTTTATTAATTAAAGAAAAAAAAACATATAATTTGTGTTTTTTTTTATTTATATTTTCAATTTGCTAAAGCTCTTTAATGGCACAAAATTATAATTAAATTAGATTTTTGTTTTTGTAGAAAAATATCATTTCATGAATATATATATAAAAAAGTAATAAAAAATTGTACATAAAGTTAATTTAAAGAACAAAACATAATACAAAGCTTTTGAAAAAAAAATAAAGGTCATATCCGGTGACTTTTTATTTTAATAAATTATTTTTTATGTAATTTTTATTATTATTATTATTTTTTTAATGTTCAAACGCATTATTTAGCAATAAATTATTTGTTTTGTTGTTGTTTTTATAATAAATTGTAATTGTTTTCACATGTTTTTATATATATTTTAGCATTTAGTGTTAATGTTGTTTCTGCAATATGCCACAAATGTTTACAAATAATTACACTTTTTAATAAAACAATTTTTAATTTTGTAAATAATAATTAATAAATAATTTTCTACGTTAAAAAAAAACTTTAAATATCTTTTAGAAAAATTTGTTCAAAGATTATATTTTCATGCGAACACTTGTAAAAATTATTTCGTCACATTTTAAGTCATAAACCATAATTTTAAAACCGAATTTATTTTGCTGAATTGAAAATTTCGGCAGTTTTCAAATTAAATTACGAATTCGAATAAAAAAAAAACTTTTGATTTAGAATGCAATTGCATATCAAAATATCTTTTCAAAACCAAATACAATAAATCCAGTTTTTAAAATTCTTTGTGGGATTTTAGTTAAGAATTAAGAACTGCCCCCAAAAAAATTAACAGAAAATACCAAAGATAATTTAAAAATATTGAATGTAATTTTTAGTGAAATTTCTTTTCTTTTTTAATAAAACTTAAATGTAATAAATGTTTTTTATAATTAAATTAATGTACATATAAAATGAAAAATAATACAATATAAAGATTTACTTGACAAATCATTTGTAGACTTTTGTGGCATAGTTTACACTTGATTATTTAAATATTATTTATTTATACCTTTCTAAATGTTTGTTTAATTTTTCTTTTTTATTATTTTCAAAAAAAAATTACATTTTATTATTAAATTTGTTTATAAATGTGTTTGTATGTTTGATGATTTTGTAAGTAAATGGTGTGTATATGTGTGTGTTTATGCATGAAGAATGAAATATGATTTTGGTAGAATTCTGCATGTGCTGAAGAAGTTTTTGTTGTATCTTTTTGTTTAAATTTATTGGTGAATAGATTTTGTTTAATTTTATTGAGAGGGTAGAGGAATTTGATAGTTTTTAATTACTTATGCCTCGCTTTCGCCTTCTTTTTCATTTCGTATTTAATTAATTATAAACTATTTTTAGCAATTTATTTTTATGATTTTTTTTCAACTTTTTATTTAATATTTTTATTTTTTTTTCTTAATTTTAAATAATGGTTTGTTTTAATTAACTGTTTTATTTTATTTTTTATATATATATATATTTTTTTGTATTTGAGGGGTTTGTAATTTTTTAATATATTTTGCATAGTTGAGCCTTTTGTATTAGAAAAAATGCTTTAGAGGCTCTTCTATGTTAGCTAGTTCTTCCATCTGACTTGTCAAATGAAAATAGTCCTTTTCATGTTCTATGTATTCCAGGGGCTCTTATCAAATTGTTTAATAACGCCTCCAATTAACGCCTCTTAATCCTTTTTTTTCGTTTATATATTTCTGAGGGGAAGTTTTGGGGGGAATTGTATGTGGGGTGTACTTAAAAAAACGGGACTTATTTTAAATTTCTTTTCTTTAAAATTATTACTTTGTTTTGTTTAAATTTAAATTTTTCTCTATTTTTATTAGAAGTATGGTTTTTTTCATTTTTTGTTTTTTCTTTTTTTCTAAATTACAGCTCTGTTGTAACTAATTGTATATAAATTATTATTTTTTATTTTTCTTAACGCTGTTTCCATTTAGTTTTTTTCTTTTTTATCCTTATTTTGCATTTTATTCTCCAACTCTATTTCATCTCTCATCATCTATCCATACATACATCCATCCATTTCTACCATTGTTTTTTATTGTTTGTAATTTGTGGTTGGTGTTTACTGATGATGATGATGCCGACGGCGAAGACGTCACGTTGATGATGATGACGACATGTTGTTCCTGATTGTTGGTATTTTACTTTTTTTACTGGTTTTTTAAATATTTTGGATTTTTCCCTTTATGATTTTGTTGTTGTATTATTATCATTAGTATTTTATATAGTAATAAATGTAAATGTTTTTGTAATGGTATTTTGTTGGTAATAATTTCTCTTAAAGGAAATAATCTGGTGTTCTTCGTGTAACATGTGGTTCTCCACGTCTGGGTGCTGGGTCGAATTGTAGGCTGCAAAAAAATAAAAAAATAAATTTAAGTTTTTACTCTCTTTTTTCAATGGAAAATTTGTTTTATATTTAAAAACAGTTTTTAACAACTAGTACTGAGGAAATGCGTATCCGATTTTTCAAATTGAAATCATACATTTTTGAAAAGTTATACTATTTCAAAGATTTTTGTAGAAAATATTTAGTTGAAAAATAGATATAAGTTATACTCTATTAAAATTAGTACTTTATTTATAAATTGTTATTTTTATTATTTTTTAATGTTGAAGTTGATAATTTTTGAAAAATTTTAAATTGACGATTTTTTTTTGTAAATTGTTTTGTAATTAAAACAATTTGATAATTTATTTGGATATCTATTTCTTCAATGCAATTCCATAAAAAATACGACAAATATAAAAAGTGGGATTTAAAGAAAAGTTTAAGGAAAGAAAAAATAATATGAAGGAAAAATCTATAGTTTTTTTCTAAATAAAAATCATTATTCACAAAGCGGAAGAGGGAATACTTTGGAGATTTTTTAATGATTTTCTAACACACAAATAAAATAGTTTTAACGAAATCTTAGATTTAGAGATATTTAAATATCTCTAGTTTTAATATTACCATCTGGATGTTTTCAGTATAGACTGATAATTCATTCAGCAGTAAAGTGCAATTGGCGTAATTTGTTATCTTGTTTATTTAAGAAAAGAGTACAAGAATCTTTAAAGTGTATAATAATTTTAAAATGACCAATTGATAAATAAATATCTGAGAAAAATAAATACATTATGAACATAAATAGCTAATTATAAGCGATTAGATAAAAAAAATTAGTAAAATTAATAAAAAATGTCATAAAATTTAATTTCACAAGATAAAATCTTATTTTTTTTACCAAACTAATTTCACTATTATTTATAATTTAAAAGGCTAGGTTATTGGATATTGATAATAAAAATAAAACAATAAATTTATAATTAAAATATTGATTATATAGTCTTGTTTTACTTACAATGAAAATTTGAGTGAATCGTCTAATTCCATAAGAGCCGCTTGATTACCACAACGATAACAATAATTTGGCGCTGAGAAAATTGTGACAACATTACGATCATGACACCAATTATAGCCCTCCATAACCAATTGATGGGCACGTGACACCAATGTAAGACCATTTGTATTGTTAAATGTTTCTGAAATATCCTACAAATAGTAACAAATAACTTATTATTATGAAAATACAACACAAATTATATTTTAGTAAAACTTACTTGACCAAAGGTGTAACCAGCACCACGTGGTGAAATACCCCAGCCACCCCTATCATCGGGATCAGACCAAAGTAAATCGCACATGGGTCCCTCATGCGGCACCTCTTGTAAGCGATCCAGCGCGCGGATGTGATCCAAACTATCAATAGATGGACTTAGACCACCATGCAAACAAAAGATTTGACCATCGACCAAAGCGGTCAACGGTAAGTAGTCAAATAAGTCGGTGAAATATTTCCAAACATTTGCATTACCATATTTACGCAGACATTCATCGTAAAAGCCATAGACTTGTGTAATTTGTCGCGATTCGTGATTGCCACGCAATATGGTAATTCTTTCACGATAGCGTACTTTTAACGCCACTAATAATGTAACAGTCTCCACCGAATAATAGCCACGATCTACATAATCACCCATAAACAAGTAATTTGTATCTGGAGATTTGCCACCTATCCGGAATAGTTCCATAAGATCGTGAAATTGACCATGCACATCGCCACATACTGTGACCGGACATTTAACTTCTTGAACATTTGATTCCTTGGAAAGAATTTCCTTGGCCTTTAAAGAAATAAAAAAAAAAAATAAATAAAATTAGATATTAAAACACAGTGTATATTTAAATAATTTATAGATTAATTGTTTTAATTCTTTTGAAAATAAAATTTAAGTTTAATTAGTGTTGTAACACCTTCTGCAGTAATTGGAAGTTCCTCCATAGGGGAAAATAATTCCAGTTAATAAAGCTATTGCTGAGTTGACAATTTGGGCAGAGTTGAACTCGGGTCGTTCCGGGGCGAACATCCAATTGTCATGTTAATGTCTTATTTTAACAAACGGGGGGCTTTGTTTAAAAATCTACTTTTCAAAGTCCAAAAATATTCTAGGAAACCATTTATATTTAAAATATATAAAAGTTTCCCATTGCCCTACAAAAATATACAATTTTTCAATAAAACTTTTTCAATGCATTTTGACTTAAATCTCTTATAATGTGAGAAAAAAATAGAAAAAAATATTTTTTTGGCAAATAGTTACGGAAGACTTTCATTGTGTCATCTTCACTAACAACATCATCATTGCAAATTTTTGTTTAAATTACACCATTCACACTACATAATCTCACTGTCTGGTCTGATGATGCTACTTCTTCATTTTTATTTTATATTTGTGTATTTTAATTGTTTAGTTTGTTTGTTTGTTTATATTTTTAAATAACAATTATTTGTATTTGTATTTAGTGCTGATGAACGAACGAACGAAGACCCTGATGTCTTTGTCGCCACAATAATTTATCTAATTTTATTTTATTGTCTTTAATCTCATTTCTAATGCTCTTTCTTATTACATTTAGCGTTGTCAACTCTCTTCACCTCATGTTTTCAGTATGTGAGAATGAGTATAGCCAAATTTATTGTTATTGTTTTAATTTATTTAGATTTACATTGCGTCCGTCCCTTGTTCTTTTTTATGGGTACTTGTAATAGTAGTGCAATAATTGTGGTCGAATTAAATTATTTTTAAGTTTGATAAAATTTAAAAATAAAATACACACAACATACAACATTTTGTTTTTGTATTTTTTCATCAGTCTGCCAAAGAGAGAGCATGTTTAGTATTATTATCACTACCAAGGCGGTGGCGTTTATCATTTTTTTTCTTCTTCTTTTATTTTTATATATTTGATTCAATTAAATTTGTTTAGAAAATATTTACTCCCAGATAGATAGAAGTGGGGTAAGATTAAGTTTAATCGATTTATTTACATTTAAATGGTTTTAGGTCATTGAGTTAATTGTTTGTGAGTAGCATTTTTAAAAATAGTTTTATACTACATTGACAAAATAGATACTAATGACACTACTGTTTGCTTAGCAAGTACAAAACGATTCGACATTTGATTTAGATTGATCAATGAAATTGTTTAAAATGCATTTTTTGATTGCACAATATTTTATTCTTTCGTTCGAATGTGATATTGTATATAATAATTGGGAATTGTAAATTTTATATAAAAAAAAAACTGCTATAAAATAACAAAGGAATTGGTTTTCGGTTTTTCTATTTAAGACAGAAAAAAAGTATTCAGGGAAATGTTTTTTGCTAACTTGCAGGAATTAAAAATAATACTATTCATTAAAACTTTATTTTAATTAAAATAAAATTCTCAAGATATTATAAGTAAATTATTTACCTATTCTTGTCCTTTATCTGCTATCGGCAAATTATGAAGATATCACAAACATTTTGGTATTTTACCAAAAATTTTAAAAATTCTCACACATTTCAATTTTTGGCCATACTGTTCCAAGTTTTTTTGATCAGTAATCAACAAAATTTTCAAGATTCATAACACAAAAATTTTACCAATAAAAAATACGAATTTCACTAAAAATACAAAAATTTTTCAATAATCCGAAATTGTATAAAAAAAAACGAAATTCCCAAAAAATAAAAATTTTATCAAAAATATTAAATTTCATCAATAATGCGAAATTTGGCCAAAAAATTAATTTTTTTAGAAACGAAAATTGGCCAAAGATTTCGGAAAAAATTAAATTTTACAAACACAAAATTTCTATTGATGAAAATTTTCAATAACATTTAATGTTATTGCCCAACAAGAACGTGACAATGACAAGTAATTACATATGTAGTTACATTTCAATAATAAAAACATACTGTCTGAATTACCCGATATGTAATCAATTACTTACATCATTTTCTGGAAATATTTTATAAATTTTTCCATTTAATTTATAAAATTTACATATTTTAAGAATGGGTTCAATTTGAAAATGATATTATTTGTTTTTGTATATTGAGAAAATTTTCATTTCAATACCGTTCCAAATTATAATTAAATTTTAAAATAGTAAACCATATAAGATTTTCATTTTTCCATACTTATTTGTAACTGATAATGTAACCCACTTACTATTCTATTCTGGCATCAACGTGTTAAAATAATGAGTTATTCATTTAATATGTAAGAAGTGAAATGCCATTATAAAGCCATTTAAATTTAAAAGAGAAAAAGTATTGAGCTTTTCTATTTTTTATATTTTTTGTATCTTAAGATACAAAAAATTTAATTTTAAGGTAAACTTAATGGAACCTATGATGGTTGGAGAACATGAATGAATTAAGCAAAAACGATATAATAATAATCTTTGATTATATTGTGCTTTCTTTTTCTATAACAATTATTAAACATGCAATCTTTTTTTTGTCATATCTTGAAGAAAGTTTTATGTGACAGCAATAAACCAAAATAAACAATAATAATAAACATGTATATATAATAAATAGTTATAACTAATAAATAATAACAAAATAATTTATAATTCACAAAAGAAAACTATTTTTCCTTCTTTTCCAAGACATCGCACAACTGAACTGTTGTTTGCCAGTTCGTCCAATATGTTAAATTACAACGGAAATCGATTGATTGTAGATTTCATGTCATGTTTAAGTCATAGAATTGGCTAAACATGAATGCAAAGAAAGCATTTTCAATTGCTATTCATATGCCTTACGGAAAGAAAAAATACAACACAACACAACACAACACATTACAATAATATGCAACAGTACAGTATTAGTGTCAAATATATAAACGCACATTTTTTATTTAGTTTCTTACATGTTTCCATAGATATTAGCTATATGTATGAATTTTATATTTTTCATTTTATTTTGGACTCACGTGATCAATGTACATGTATGCAGTCAGACAGGTAACAGCACCAGCACAAGACTTGTAAATGGAAATTTTATTTTATTTTATTTAGCTACACTGTATTAAATGTTGTGTCATTTTTAATTTTTTTTTATTTTGTGTTTATAACTCACGATTTATTCTCGTGGTCTATCTAGTCTTTTTTGATTATGTAGTGATAGTCAAGGTAGACGTCGTCATCGTTAATATGGTTGCGAGGTTAATGAACTTCAAAAAAAAAAAATGTTTTTGGAAATTTGAAAAAAAAAAATCTATTCAAAATATTGTAAATATATATTTTTATATTTTATATTATATTTTTTGCAATAAAAATATATTTTAATTTGTTAAGAAGACAAACTCAACCCATTTTACAATTTTAAATAAGTGAACAACAATGGCTCAATTAAAAAGTCATTATTAATTATATTTGATAAAATATAGATTTATAAAAAAAAGCTTATTTGCTCTTGAAAATTAAATTGGCAAATATACTTTTCTGATCGGTAATAATATAATGTAAAGAAAATGTGAATTATTTTTTATATATTAAAACATTTTTATATGAAATTCAAAAGAAGTGTAATACGAAAAAAAACATATACATACGTAATTTTTTTTCAAGATATATTTATATATATATATTTTTTTAATTATTCATCTTAACAATTTGAATGAACTAGAATTTGCAGTATATATTATGTGAAATATTTTATGTTTTAAATTAATTAAATTTTTAATTATAATAAAAAATAAAAGAGCGCGTACGAATACTTTGGTGCATGCTTTAAGACATTTTATTATATTTATTACAAGCTGATTAACCCGGCGTTCTGCAGGTTTTATTGAATAATAATATTAATTAAAATTAATTTTTTATGAAAAATTCTTCTGTTTCTGTTTCAACAGGACATATAATCCGTTTTGACATGAAATCGCTGACTTCGAAATTCTTTAAAAACATAATAAACCATCATATGAACGAAAAAGTACCACAATGTCCCCTAATGAATTTTCATTAACTTAGGACCATGT
>MINK01187694.1:0-21217 GCA_001735545.1 Phormia regina
ATACATACATACATACATACATATATCTGTATATTTGTATGTGTGTTATTTATTTGCCCTCCTCTTAAATAATGGTATAATGGTACTCGTATTAGTCAACTTTTACAGTTTATACAAAAAAAGTCAAACTATTTTAATTAATTTTCATTGAAATGAGAGTATAATAGAGAAAAAGAGAGAGATAGAGAGAGGGGGAGGGGGGGGGGGAAATTNNGGGGGGGGGGGGGGGGGGGGTAAATTGATTAGGAATTTTAATTAAAGTTTTGCCACTTGAAATTTTCGCATTTTCACACTTTGCAATTTTAAGAGGAACCAGGAAACCACAAGGCAACCGAAAACTAAAAAAAACAAGTTGTAAAACAATAAAAAAAAAAAACTCAGCTAAACTCAACTCTACCATAAAATTTCATTATCACTATAATAATGACTTTTAAAAACATTATTTTGATTAAATGTGGACAATATTTAAGATATATTTTTGTTGTTGTATTTTTTTTTTTTTTTAATAATTTTTACTCGTAAAATACAATCAAGAGTACGAGTAAATAGTGGAAACTGTACATGAATATATTACATACATGTGTATAATTTATACATGTGTATGTGTTTTAGAAAAGTTTATTCTATGTACTTTTGAAGTATGACAGATGTACGCAAGCATGCATGCATGTATATAAGTAAGTATTATGTGCATTAGACATGCCCTTTATTTGAATGGGCCTTTTATTCTGTTACTGTATGTATCAGAGATCGTTAGAAAGTTGCAAAATTCGGTTAAAATGTTTTGGCATTTAACTTGAGGGAACTCTTTTATTTTGGAAGAGAAATAAATTCCATACAACGGAGGGCAGGTTGTGTACATGTGCTAAAAAATAAATTTTTTATTGTTTGCAATAGTTGCGGTTGTTTTTATTTGTTCACAAACTGATGAATTTTTTTAAACAATTATTTATTATTTTTTTCAGTTTTGCTGTTAAATATTTAGAAACAAATTTAAGCATTTTTTGTTTCGTTTTTAATTGTAAAATTCATTTCTAAATAAAATATTTATTTTAGTTTTTGTTTTGTTCATTACAAATCATTGGCACTTTAAATGCAAACATATGGAGATGAATTTACTGGTTGTACCCTATGGGAGTGTGGTTTTCAGATCACTTGATTCATTTTTAAAAAAGTTACTAAAAAAATGTATCTAGTAAATATCTTTTAAACGTTTTGTGCTAAAACAATTTTAATTTCTTAAACCATTTTTAGAAATAATTTTATGAATCGTTTTTGATCATTAAGAAATTTTAAATTATTTTTTCTTTTTCGTTTTTAACTATTAGGGACTTAAGGACTTGATTTTTTACTGATTTATAAAATTTTTAAGTTGAAAAAAAAAAAAAAAAATCTATTGAAAAATCATTGAAATTAGCTTGAATTAATGTTAGATAATTTAATTGAAATGAGTGTGTTTTCGTTTTCATTCTAATATTTGTGGTTGGGCCATATGAGAACAACTTGATAGAGAGTCCTGTTTTTATTTTTCTTATCTTAAGAATTCGTTGATGTGCTTTAAGCTTAAAATTTTTTTGTTGAACTAATTTACGGTGTGTGTTTTTGAACGTGAGAGAGAGAGAGAGTTTGTTTATTGAAAGTTATTATTATTTCATAAGTATGTATGTATATTGTTTTTATTCTCTCTCGATCAAGACTCTTCAAGTGCAAGTGTGTTATCTGCTGCAATATTTTTGTGTATTGTTCTTAACTGTTTTTATAAAGGAACTCATTTTGTTTTTGTTTGTATTTTTATTTATTTATTTTTTACTTTTTTTATTTTTGGCTGCTGTTGTTGGTTGTTTGTGAAATTACTATTTTCCAAAGGAAATTTAAGTAAAATTTTAAAAGTTAAATAAAATTAAACTGTTTCTGATTTATTTCAGTTTAACTATAAAATGTTTTAAATATAAATTTTAATTGTTTTTTTTTTTTTTTTTTTTTTTTTTTTTTTTTTTTTTTTTAAATATAAATTTTAATTTTTTTTTTTTTTTTTTTTTGTTTTTGTTTTTTCTTTTTGTTTAAGTAGAATTTATGAATTAAGAGTGCTAAATTTTTTTTGTTCTTATTATTTTATTTTTTTTCTTTTCGAATTTTGCGAGTATAATTTTGTGTTTAAATGATTTTTAATTATTTTTTTGTTTTATATTTCCTTTTTATTTATTTATTTATTTTTTATTTTTGTCTTATTGACTATTTTGCAAGTGTATATGTATGGATGTACATATGTATGTATATATAAAGAAATGTGTGATCTTTTGTAAGAATAAGTATTGATGTAATAGTGTAATTGTCCGATTGTAGCGATTTGCTTACCAGTAGAAAATAGTAGTATGTATGTAAATGAGCTATTTTTTGTTCTTGATGTTCAGTAATTGTTGTTTAACTACAATTTCTATATTAAAATTGTTTTTTCTTTTTTTTTTTTTACTTGAGATTTATTTTGTTTTTATTTCAAATCATACCTGGATGGCTCAGTATTTTTTGTTTGTGGTTGGTTGGTTGTTTTCTCAATATCTGTGTCTCTTTTCAATTCATTTTTGCTTTCATTTCTTAATTCTTCATTGTGTTGTTCATTTTATTCGAATTATATTAGTAGGGCACACTATTTAACTTATTTTAACTTAATAATTTTCCTTTACATTATTTCTTTACTTTCTTTAATTATTATTTTTTTACGATTTCCTTTTAATTTTACTTAACATCGTTAAGATCTCTGATAAGTTTAAAATTATTTTGTATTTAAATTTGTTTTTATTTGTTGGGATTTTTTGTGTTCTATAATTTTATTCTTCATTATCAAATTCTATTTTGATCACTTGCTCTGCTATATCCAATTTAAATGTAGTATTTCCTGGATCAGCGTTCACCTCCACAATGACAGCTGGATATTATCCACGATCATCATCGCGAGCGGCGAACAGGGTTCGCAAAGTTCTGGTGATGATATTCCACCAGCCCTCTGCGAACCCAAGTGGACGCTATAAGTTCGTGTCACTCCCCATTTTTAAAAGTTCGAATTTCTTTTTGGCAATTTTCGAATATAAGATATCGATAGGTTGTGATTGATCATATAAACTAGGTGCCTGTAATATAATCCAGGCAGTGCCAACCACACAAGATATGGTAAATATCCAAAGGAACAAACGATCCAATACCATGGCCACATATTTCCAATCTTCTTCAACCTTCAAATATACAAAGATATAAAAATAAATCATAAAATAATTTTAATTAAATCAATTACATACAAATATTAAAAATCTAATGCCAATTAATATTGGAAAAATTAGGTGACAAAGAAAGGAAATTGAAAAAAGAACATATTAAATAAAAAATTCAAGGTAAATGTTATATTGAGAAATAGAGCATGACAAATCCTTAAATAAACTTCATTTCATTTCATTCACTCTCTTTACATTTTTATTTATTTTTTCTGTGTTTGATAAATTTTAATCAATTGAATTTGCTTGTTTGCATGGTCGCCGCATCAACACCATTCCAAAAAAAAAAGAACATTTTTTTTTAAACACTTGGAATAAAAATGTGAAGGAGATAAAAAATCAAAATTGTAAAATCTTTTACATTAAATTGGATTTAGACGAGCTTCACCACAATCATCAATACAGCCAATATGACATTAACACACATACATTGATATAATATATATTCATTTAAACTGTCATTCTTTTATTCAATAAGTACTAATGTTTGTTTGTGTATGTGTTCGATTTTTATATAGAACAAGTACATTATGCAAAATATAACGTAACTGAATTTAGTATTTAAAACGTTGTGCCGATTTTATGTTTGATGCTGTTCACGATTATTTTAATGTTAAAAGTGTGAGAAGAGAAAATATTACTATTACTGGCTGCTTAACTGGCTAATGGTTGGTATTGTAGGTTGAATAAAAATTGGGTTTTGACAACTCAATGATGCCGGTGATAATGCAAATAATAATGCTGGTATAAAGCTATGAAAGAATGTTAAAAAAAATTTAACTACTTTGATTTTATGCTTCATTGGAATATTTCATTTCTTGTC
Source organism: Phormia regina (assembly GCA_001735545.1). Classification (NCBI taxonomy): domain Eukaryota; kingdom Metazoa; phylum Arthropoda; class Insecta; order Diptera; family Calliphoridae; genus Phormia; species Phormia regina. The sequence continues at coordinate 4,087 of MINK01187694.1, forward strand.
TTGATTAGAGAAAATCACAGATCTATAAAAAGGCTTAGGTGTTTGGGGTTTTAGTTCTGTTCTTTATTCTTCTAATGCTGCTGTTTGCACACAGACTACTAAATTTATATATTTTTATTTATTTATTTTTTTTTAAATCAGAAGACAAATTTTTATTTGCACATAAACTTTGATAATCTTGCCAAATGCAGAATATAATACAATATATTATTTATTAATATATTATTCTCTACCAGCAATTGAAATGTTTTTCAAAGATTATTGAACTTTTAGCCAGTTATTAAAAAAATTGTTCTCAGAAATCTAAAATTCGAAACTGTTTTTTACTCAAAAAGGGAAACGGGAAACGGGAAACTTCAGTGGTCATTCACATTGAAAATAATGCATTTAGTATTTACCCAGTAAAAAGTTAAGCTTCAGAGGATGCAAACAAATTGATAAATTTTTGACACAAAAAGTACTACTTTCAATGCCTAAAAAGAAGGCATTGAAAGAAGATGCTTTAAGTTTTTTTTCTCTTTATTTTGAATTTATTACTGGGGTAAATTAAAATGTCTTACGGTGACATAGCTACGGAGCCAAAAAAGATTTTGTGAAAAGAAATAACATTTTTGAGATATTTTCTAACAAAGATAAAAGAAAAACTATAATTTAAATACTTACGCTTTCAAACTTATCCTTATTTTTCATATGTTGGGCTATAAAACGTGAACCCTCGATTGTTTTTTCCATTTCACCTACATAGGGTTTGTCGAATGTGGGACTCAAATCCGCTTGACAACAACTAGGACTCAAATCACCGTTGACAGTAGTCGGACTGAAAAGATCATCGTCTGCGCCAGGCAGTGGCAGTGCAGAAGGCAGGGGCGGATCACCGAAACATTGAGCGATTCCCGCTGTTCCGGCAAATTCACTGAAACGTTGAGCAGGCAAAGCTAAAGAAAAAAAAAAAAAAAAAAAAAAAAAAAAAAAAATGAAAAAAAAAAAAAAAAAAAAAAAAAAAACAACAACAAAAATATTATAATAATTAAATACAAACACTAAATTTTATACTTAAATACGATAACAACATCTATTGTTAATAAAAAAAAATAATAATTTAAATACTTCTCTAAAAGTTTTATTCTAGTATTTTTCAATTTTTTAATTTTCAACCCTAAGAATGAAAAATAAAGTGGAATTAAAAAAAAAAAAAAAATAAACAAACTTATATTAAGTTATTTTGCTTTGAACTAAGTAACCAGTTAGTGAAAGAAAAAATAAAAATAAAGTTTGTAATTTCATTTTTAAGACCCTTGTTAATGTGTATCTATGGACATTGAAATGAAATGAAATATTTTATTAAAATCCTTATGCTTTATATTAGATGTGTATTTCATCTTGTCGCAGACGCACTAACTCATAATGCTTCAAAAACGCATATAAAAAGGGAGAGGGAGGAGGTTTATGGTTTTTAAGAAATGATGTATGTAAGTATATGAAAGATGGATGGCCAAAGTGCCAAACATAGAAAACAAGTGAGAATATTATGTTTTATCTAGATCGAACACATGATATCCTTTACCATTCTATATATGTGTTTTAGAAATTTTGTTTTTTTCTTTTACAGAAAAAGATATTCATAATTTCATTAGAATTCACATTTATATTAATAATATAATTATCTAAATAGTTGTTAGGTATACTTTGTTATTTTAGAGGACGGACAAATGCTCAAACTTCTACTTTTCCACCGAAACAGACAGATATTGTTGAATTGAATCGGAAAATTAATATAAGATAAGACGTTACAAATATTAGATCAAACGAATAATACTCCAATGTTGTATGGTGATGTAGGGTATAACAAGTTAGGATGACGTTAAGGAAATAAAATATACTTGGTTGGTTGTCGCCAAGTGGGGAAAAGGAAGAGCCATCAGGAAAGACAGACAGAAAGAAAAGAATACGTGTCTGGACTTGAAAGCGGAAACGGAAATGCGACTACGTTTTGAAAACATACATATAAGAATGTACATATGTGAGCACGTATTTTATGTTGAAACACTATAACCATTTCAATGCATGCTAGTCTTCGTGTGAGTGTAGAAAAAAAAAAAATACTTTTGCTTTAATTCAAGTCGAATTAAGTCTCCAAGTGTAAAGTTGTTTGTATGTTTACACACATACATATTCAATTGCTCTAAAATTAAGTATGCGGGATTAAGAAAAAATTGAAAATATATGTATTCTTTTTCCCTTTCACATATAAGATTTATTTATTATTATTTTTTTTTTTTTTAATTGTTGGATTTTTCATTTTATATGTAATGCATCGAATGAAAAACATATATTAAATAGCACAAACGTGCTCACACTTTGTTAAATACATACATATATACATTAACATTAATTTATAATATAGTTGCACATACATATATGGGTGCAACATATTTATGTGCATTCGTTCATTCATAGATGAAATACTCAAATATAAATTGGAAATATTTCAAAACAAATATGCAACATGAAATAATTAGATTGAATTTGAAATAAGTAGAATCATATTTATTTCACCCACGTAAAGAAATATATAATTGAATAATTAGGAATTTTAAATTAGAAACAAATACAAATCTGTACCATCAAACTTAAAGTAGCTTAGAGACAGGCGCGGATCTAGCGCATACTTTTGGGGGAGGAAAGTAGAATGATTTTCGCAACTATTTCCTAAAATTTTATGCTTTAGTACAATATTTGCATTAAGATTTTTGATTTTGGGGAAGGAAATTTCCCTTTTTCCTTTCCCATGGATACGCGCCTGCATAGACTTGATATCTATTTTTTTTTTTTTAATTAAGAGAAATTTAATGTCTGAAATTATTAGTTTTTCATTTATTTCCAAAAGGATAATATATAAATGTTTTGTTTTAAGGATGTCTATTTTTTATAAAAAAAAACTATACTCTTCGTAGACTTACTATATGTAAAAGACCTACCTGGTATACCATAGTCGCCGCTAAATCGTTTTGTATCATAATTAACGAACTTATCAACATCTGGTGGTAGATGAAAAACGTCTGTTAAAACTTCTTGAGGTTGATCATCCTCATCGTCATTGGATTCGTCCTTTTTAGGACGTTCTATACACAAAAGTTTCGGTAAAATATCTATGAAGACCTTTTGAACCCAAGGGGCCATTCTATGCGTTACAGGAGACCTATAATTGGATAAATATATTGGAAAATCATAAAAAAATTATTTCATTTAATAAAAATAATTGATAATAATTACCTAAAATTAACATTTAGCACCGCAATAGTAACCACAACAGAGAGCGTAACTAACATCATGGTAAATAGTAAATATTTTCCCAGCAGAGGCACCGTTAATGATGTGGGCGGTATAATTTCCGCTAGCAGTAGAAAAAACACAGTCAACGACAGTAAGATACTTATACACAATGAAATCTTTTCACCCGAATCACTGGGTAAATAAAAGACCAAGACGGATAGGAATGATATACCCACACAGGGTATAATTAGATTGACAGTATAAAAGAGTGTCTTTCTTCGTAATGTAAGATTGAAGACAATATCCAAATATGGTTCCTCACAGCAACTATAAAATTTTTCATTACGCACAGCCGGCACGCGCATTATATCCCACTCCACCGATATATAATAATCTTGAAGGTCAATGCCAACTTCTATATTATCAGAATCTGGAGTTTGTTTAAGATGCCTTAAATCAACCTGAAAAGAAAAATAATATTTATTATTTTTATTATTAAAAAAGAACTTCTAAAACTATATTTATGAGTATTGTGACTGATACATTTAAATCAAACCCTCACAAGCGTATAAGCGTGTAACAATGATCAATGATGCGCGTTAAAAATTTTGCGAAAAAAAGATAAATTACAAAATAAATAGGCATGTGACAAAAACTTGTCAAATGTATTCAGAACTCATAGCATTTATTTTTAAGAAAATAGATAAAAATAGTCTCATATTAGGCCATTCAATTCTTTTAAGTATCGATTGTGTAAAAGATTTTTATATATTGATGTATAAGTATCAGGCAAATTGAGCAACAGTTTATGTCCTATTGTATGTATGTGTATGTTAACATGTGATTTAAATTGAAGTTTAACTTGAAAACGCAAATAAGTACATAGATAAATAGTAACATAAAATAAAGAAAAAAATGTGAAAATAAAAAACGGAACACCCGACTGTTTTTCTTAATGGCCGTCATTTTCTTTTTGTTTATTTGACAGCTGGATTATTTTTCAAAAAGTCATTTGTTGTTGTTAGTTCATTAAACGCACGCTAACGCAATATAAGCATTCATATTCAGCCATCCATATCTGAGTTTTTCTGATACCCCAGTGCGTATGAGTGACACATGATTCATTCAACAATAATACACCAACATTAAGTATACGCAGCGTTTGACTTACACACATACTAGCACATTTAATATACAGATAATGGGTATGTATTTGCGTTACATAACAGACGACTTCAAGCTGTTCACTAAAGACAGTTGGTGGGTTAAAACAACAACAACAACAACAACTACTACTACGAAATAAAAAATGATAAAAGAGATTGTAAATTTTAAATTTGTTTCAACATTTATTGTTTGCGTGTGTTTGTGTAGAGAAACCAGATAAAATGTACGTTCATATGTCAATAGACCAAATATATATATAAATTTTTTAGTTTATTGTCAAAGTTAGCAGTTGTTCTTCTTTTAAGTTATTTTCATTTTTTTAAGTTTAGTCTTAAGATGTAAGTAAAAGTAAAAAAAAAAAAAATAAACACAATAAAAAACCAAATTGGAATAGATAGTAAAGGAAGAAAAATAATATTAGATAACGCTGAAACATGAACTTCTGTTTGATAAACATTGTTAAAAAGTAATTTTCACAAATAAATCTGACAGTTAAACATATACGCACACACTTATACGCACTGTCATTTACTCAAACAAACGAAACAAATAAACATACATACATATATACATTTACAATGATTTAATGGTTATAAAATTAAGATTAATGTCATGTTTATTTGTTGTAAATTATAAAAATTGCCTAAATTTATTATATTTTATTTTCAATCTATTTTCATTTCATGTTTCTATCACTTTTGGTTAATATTATCATTGACGTTCTTGTTATATTAAAAAAAAAAAAAGTAATAATAAAAAATCAATTTACTATGAGTTAGAAGAAGAGAAATGAGGATTATAAAAAATAAAGTTTAGCTATAACTTACCATGTAACCATCATAAGTCCATGAACCAAATTTCATAAAACATGTCTGCTCATCGAATGGAAAATATTCAACATCGATTTCACAAAATGATTTATAAATGGCAGGAGGTTTCCACACTACTTTGCCGGTATGATGGAGAATTGCTTTTGTCATTATTGTCACTTCATAATTACCATCAGCACTGAAATGATATAAAAAGAGATATTAAATAGATGAAAAGCGAATATATTTATTATTCTAAAATATATTTAGGAATATTAATTATTATAAAAAATTATCTATTTAACTTTTAACTGTTAAAAAATTTCATCAATTATAGAATCTCCAAATATCAACATTTTGTTGCTGTTTGTTTTCACAATATATTACTTTGTCTTCATTGAAACTATTATTAAACCTCAATTGTTTTGTAAACCTTAATAATAATTGAAAATCCTATTTAAGTCCATACTGGTGTTGTATTTGTAGTTGTTATTATAGCGACAAGATAATGAGAGAACGTTGTAATTTCGAAAAACTAACATTCGTAGACAAAGTTTTAATTTCGTTTGATTACTTTAAAAGTTCTATAAAACTCATATATATATATATATATATGCTATTTATCCTATTTATGTAGTTTTTCTCATGAAACTCATTTTAACATACGCATTCACACGTACATACATATCTTTGTATTATATTTATATATATGTATGTATGTATGCATTAATACTTATTGTTGTTCTGGTTGTTTGCCATTTTTAACATTTTGCTCTTAGTTGGAGAAGAAGTGATTGTAAAGTACAGACAATTTAAGTCAGAAATGTCTCTTATTTTAAGCCTAGAAAAATGAAATAAAAAAGTATAAAATAAATTTTATTTAAAGAAAAACTAAATGGAATGAAATAAAAATAAATTTCTAGCCAAAGTCAAAGAACGTTTGTACGCTGCTTAATTCCAGCAATTAATTTTTATGATGATCTCAGAAATTAAAATTCACTCCAGCCAGAAAACTTAAAAAAAAAATAATAATAAATAAAAACAGGAAAAAACAAAAACAAAGAGCCACTTAATTCTCAACTTTTTTCTATGTAAAAATAAGTTGCAGATCCAGACAACAGACGATTTTATATTACATACACATATACACATATACTATGTATATCTATTTATCCTATTTCTGTGCAAAATGAAGAACCATATTTGCTCATTATATCGTACTACTATTTGTTTCTGTGTGTTTGTGTGTGTAAGAAAGTAAACAACATTAATGAACCCTTCCTACATGTCATTGTCATTATCTTATCTCTTCGGCTTCTCTTCTCTTTTCTTTTCTTTTTTGTCATTGTCTTTCTGTTTTCATAAAGGAAAACAAGATTAAATAAGTTGGTTTATGCTACGCATCTCTCACTTTATTTAATGCAAAATAATCATTGTAAACAAAATCGTTTGATTGAGCGGAAATTGAGACAAATAATCTGGTATAATGATAATGATTTTATATTTTTCTTAGGAGATTAAAGTATTACAATTTTCTAGTAGCTTTTTTTTTCATTTAGATTAACACAAATTTTAAATCCGATATTTTTTACTAATCAATTCAAAAGTTTATAATTTTATCTTATGAACTATTAAGTGAAATGCAGGCTGATTGTTATATCAATAATATATATTATATGTTTTTTTCTTTTCATAAATGAAACGAAAGTTATTTTAATCTTTGATAGAACGATATGCTTCTTCTTTTCAAATAAAATTTTATTTTTGGCGACGACACATGGTCTATATATAATGAACTATACAAACATATATTTTATTTATTATAGAATTAAGAGATATCTTAGATAATGAAGTTGTCAACAGCAAACATTTAATTAAAAAGAAAAAGAACTAAATCGCATGAAAGACAAAAGCACTTTTGGCAAATATTAATCCAAATTCGCAGACATATATACATATATAATTTCATATATATTTATTTACAATGCACATATCTATGTATATGAATGTTCATTAATAATTATACAAACATACAAATAGTACATTGTATGTATGTACTTTGTTATAATATATATTCTACTAGCAGACCCATTCACAGTCTACTAGTCCGTCTTCCTGCCAAAAAAGGAAGGGAGAATTAAAAGAAAAATAAGAGATTTGTGCATGTGTAAGTAAATTTCTGTCTTTTTGTAGAAGTTATTCGACGAACTATTTATGTATTAATATCCCAGCAAAAAAGAACTGAAAAATCATGAATTTATCTATATGTTGTCATTGGAAGGAAGGAACTTAGAGGTGCATAAGTCCTGCAGAAGTTCTTTTTTTAAGCCATGGTTGTCATTGGTAGCATATTATTTTTTTATACTTCTTGTTCATTGCTTTCTCTTAAAACTATGTTTATAAAATTTTGTAACAAAATTTTCATTTCCGCCTTTTTAAAAGATAATAAAAATGTTTTAAAATTAAATTAGAAATTTTTAAGGTTTTTTCGCGCTAAATTTTTGTAGAAGTAATTTTTTGAAACTTACAAAAAGTTGATAAGATGCATTTTATTCCACTTTTGAAATAGAGAACTTGTTATTTTTTCGAAGCTCTTGATCGGTTTTTTCCTGGAATAGAAATACTGATAATATTGGACATCTCCAAAAAAGTTGTTTCTTTATTTTAACTAGTTTCAAGTTTGTATATTTTTTATATTTTTTAAATCAATAAAGTAGATGATAGAATGAATTAACAACGTGTATATATTAACAACGTGTATACCAAAATTTATTCTTTACTTTATATTTTCTTGAACATATTTATGAAATTTTGATGAAAAATTAAATAACTGAGTTAATTGTAAAAACGACGGTAATAATTTTTTCTGTATAGTCAAACATGATAAAAAGCTAGATTGGAAACCTATACCGTTTTAAATACCCATACCGATGACATACCGTTTAAAGTTGGTTACCGTAACTGATACCGATACCGAAATTATAATTTTGTTAAAAATACCGGTATTGAAATACCGTTTCCCTCTGTACCGGTATATACCGGTATTTTAGTTTCGATATTTTAAAAATATTTATTTTTCCAACATAATATGATATTGTAAAATAATTCTTCATATAATTTACTTGAAATAAGAAAGATAAAATTATTTTTAATAATAAGAGTATTTTTATAGAATTTTATTTTAAGAAGGACTTTTATTGATTGTTTTCTGGTAGTATCGTTTACAATAAGTATATTTTAAAAGAGTTTAAGTGTCTTAAACATAGTACGACTTCATTTTGATAAAAGGTTTTAGCAAACACAAAAAATGTATTACCGAAGATGTGGGTATTTCAACTTCAAGATAATCTACCAATTATTTATCATATGAAACTAATGATAGGTTCTTAGTTTACTGTCTGTCATTTGCTTCTATGAAGATTCACTCCATAATTTTGGTTTCATAAAGACCAAAAATTTTCCTTCAGAAATTTAATGTATGGGTATGGGCTGCATGGTTCCGCTTTCCGGTAATTTTGTCCGTTGTTCCCGAAAAGTTTTAAAACATTCAAGTGAAAGAAAACTACATTAATTTTAACAAACAAATATATTTTCAAATTTTTTTAACGAATAATTGTAATGTCCAGTTGGGAACTATTTATAAAATTTATTATTCTTTGACTTACTTGTATGGGATAAATATAAAGTATGAATTCAAATAAACATATATCAGCACTAAGAAGAAGCAAATAAAAACGTAAACCAATTGAAAGGATCTTGTATGGATAATATCCGGAATTAATTTGTAGAAAAAAAAAAAAACATTAAGAAAGTAAAAAAGAATGACTATCTTTTTCCCCATATCACTGACAAATTTATATAGTATATATATATTAGGCGCGGATCCACAGGTAGGAAAAGAAAGGAAATTTCCTACCCAAAATTAAAATTCTTAATGAAGAATGTGTACTAACTCATTAAACTTAAGGAAATAGTTGTTAAAATCATTCTATTTTCCTCCCCCAAAAGCTTTAGCTGGATCCGCGCTTAATATATATAGTCTATATGGTCGTTGACATTTTTCGAAAATATTATTTAATAATTTAGGTACGTTTAAATATAAGATACACTTTTATCATTTTCAGTTTAGGAACTTTAAGAATTATTAAGTTCTATATTTATAAGTGCATTTTTAATAAATTATTTTTCAAAGATATTTTCGAAAAATTTCTTAATATAATTTTCTGATTCAAATACGACATTTTTCCGAAGTCTAGAACTGCACAGATCCGAAAAATCATTAATCATTTAAATCTGATAAAGAAATGATTTATATTTTATTCGATTATCAGTTATTTAGCTAATGATTGCAAAGATAATTAAAATATTTCATCTGGGACAAAGAATGTCGAAAATTTGTTCCCGCTTTCAAGCAAAATCGAAAAGTCTGGGAAAATATACTCCTGCGAATTAAGAGTTTGAATTACATTCGAATTTCTTATTTTAATGGTACGTCGTTTTGATTATTTGGACTTAGAGACCTAATAAGTACTTTTTTGTTGTAGCAATATTAATTAAAAAAATTTTGTCTGTATTATAAGCCTTTAAAAAGTCGAGTTTAATATTCCAAAATGCTTTGTTGTCATAAAAGAAGGAATTGTAAAAATCATATGAGGTTCTCTAACGTTAAAAATTCATATTTTTAAAAATTTTAAGAGCATGATGATTAAATAAAATATGTAATTTAATAAGTTTTTTTGCGAAATTCAAGTAAAAATTATTCCAAAAATTAACGTATTGCGGTTTTATTTGAATTATTATTGAATTATTTTCATATACTTTTTAATTGGTGACTTTGAATTAGGTTTTGGAGTTCGGGAATTCCCGGGCGGGAAATCCCGGAAATTCCCGTAAATTTTTCGTCGGGAATTCCCGGGAAAACAGGAAATTTAATATTCATGTAGTTTTATAATCCTATAGCCAAAAGTGTTACAGTTAGTATCGCCTCAGTGAAAGCTTTACATTAATGTAAAAACACAACAACTTACTAAACGTATTCTTAGATCTAAATACTACATATTGTTTTTAACTACATATTGCTATAATTTTTTAAATATTTTAGTGTTGATGTACCATATTAAAACTTACTTTAATCTCATCTTGACTTTAAAAGGTTTTTGCCATATATCTTTAGATTTTTTTCGACATATAAATATCGAGTATAATTTATCTTAAAGGCATAGTGCCTTTGGTAATAATAAATATGAATAACTAATTTTGGAAGCTGTGTAAATTACTTTGAAATATGTATTAAAATTAAATATATAAACATTTTTAAATGAAAATGGATAAGAACTTTTCTTATAACATCAGAAATTTATTACAATTCTATTTTTCAAAAAATTTAAAACGTGTAAATATCTATGGATGTACTTTATTTTTTAAAAATATTCGTCTTGAAATGATTAACAATATCTTTAAAATATTAAATGAAAACTAATTTTTATATGATTTCCGAACACTACATCATTGATCCACAAAGTATTGTTGAGAACCAACTTAAAAAGTTTTTAGATTTGTGTATTAGAACGAATAATTATACTTAAATTTTTGCCACAAATTGGGGTTTATCTTTTTTTAAATTTTTAGCATGAAAATCTATTTAAGTTAAAAATCTGAAGTATACAGTTTTTTATTCCATAATATCATTCACAGAAGCATACTTCGACTGATTTTTTTTTTTGTTATTTTTTTAGCATAGATAATTTTTTTTAATTAAAAATTTTCTCTTAGTAACAAAAATAAAATAAATTTTTATACAAAGTTTTAATTTGTATTTTTTTCTTATTTGACAATTTACTAATTTTATTCACAGGAATAATATGGGCTGCTTCGTGCAAGAAGAAGAGTATTATTCACTCAAAATCTCTTTCATTTCTCAGTTTCGAGTTCGGGAACCAGGGATCCCGCGTGCTCTCAATTTAGAATACGAGAAGAAGGCTAATATTTTACAAAATGTATCAAAAAATATTTTCTAAAGCTAATTCGTAAAAAATTAAATAGAAAAAAACTTTAATTATTCAAAATATTTTTTAAGCTTAAATTGTATAATTGGTAGTGCATTCTTTAAAGAACTAAAATCAAGGAATTTAAGTCTATGAAATGAATTGCTATGAATGCTCCAAAGAAATGCTTGGAACAAGAAATTTAATTCGACTTTGAAAAGTGAATTAAATTTTTCAATTTTTGAAACCTTTCCTAACAATGGGCTTATAATTTATTTGTATGAAATATTTACAATTTTTTAAATTGGAAGCCATACTTTAATATTGTCTTTTTGTCTGTTAATTAATCATAAGTATGATTAAAAATGTTGTGTTATATTTTCTAATATTTTAAGTTTCCCGGGATTTCCGGGAAATAAAATTTTTCCTTCCCGTTTCCCGGTAAACAAAATATCACGAGAAATCCCAAACCCTACCTCTCACCAAAATAATTATATCAATTACTAAAAACTATAAAAAATACAAAACACAAAAAAATTCCCAATTAATAAATTAATTAAATCAATCAAGTAGGTGATTGATGAATTAAAATAAAAATCATCCAAAATTAATTTTTTATTTTATTTTTTCTTGAACATATTTATTAAATTTTGATGCAAAATTAAGCAACTGAGTTAATTGTAAAACAGACGGTAATAATTTTTTCTGTGTAATACATGTGGTACATTCGTCGATAGGCCGATATAACCTGTCCTACAGGAACGTTGTAAACAGATACGAAACTTTACCTATCTGCAGATCTTTTAGTGTACATAAAGACTTCCTAATGTTAATTGAATTCAAATAAAATCATTTAGTGATTTTCCCATGGAAGTATTTTAGGTCGTCATTGTTAATTGAATTTTGATTTATTTAACATAAAATTTAATAAACATATTAATTTTTGAGTGTTTTTTAAATGATGTATTTATATTAAGTAAAAAACCATCATATATAGTAAAACGATTCTGCCCCCTTAACCTCATGGGGTTTTGTTTTTGGTCACTTCACTAATTCATAATAAAAATTAACTTTACATGAAGATCGAAAGGGCTTTAATATAAGCCAACATATCAAGGTTTTCATTACTAAAGAAACTTTATTGATATCGTGAACCGTTTTGAAGATATAGCATTTAAGCAAGAAAGTGGCGAATGCTCCTCAGTCTAACTTACTAGCTAATACACAATTTAGCACTTGAAGTATTTTTTTAAGAAAATCGTATTCAAAAAACTATTTACTGTTAACATTAACTAATAAACATTTTTTTGTTTATGTAGGCAGCCCTTCTCAGTTTCACTCTCATTCTTAATGAATTATTCGTTTACTGTCTAATTCTATACTATTTTTGATGTTCTAGTAAGTTTTTTAATATTTAGTAATAAATACGTTTTCTTTAACTTTTGGGATGATATTTATGTATATAAAACATTGTTTAATATCTGTTTTATATAATTATAAGTAACCGAATAAGAAACATTCAGCATTACTATTTGATAAAATTTATTATTACTATTAATATTATTGTAAAATATAGCTTAAAAGTAAGGTATGAAAGGTATAGTAAGAGATTCAACATTTTGAATTTTTGATTTTTTGGCGATTTTATTTTTCGAGAATAAGTCCTAAAGTGTTTGAGGGATTTTTTTTAAATATTGCCCTATAATTGTAAGTTAAGTATATGCGCATGCGGAAATGTAGTAAACCATTGAATTTTGTCCTACCACTATAGTAAAACTTATGCAAAAGGCTATTGTTTCTACCTCACTATTTTGGAACAGTCTGCCCATCTCCTTTTAAAATCTTTAATATTTTGGGAATCCTTTGCTCCTCTTGTTACTGGTCTTCGCTCCGGATAAATTAGGGAATTGACCAATTTTGGTACAATTACTACGTAACTATTTTGGTACCATTCCAGAGCGGTTTTAGATAGTAGCAGGACAATAAATTGGATCAACCTACGCTCTCTATTAAAAAAAAAATATTTTTTTGTAAACATTCTTTGTTCTATTTTTCGTTACTTATAGAGCTCACTGTAACAAAAAAACTTGCCTCTTTTGTCGCAACTGCATAAATCTTTCCAAATCAGGAATTTTTTAGAAAATTTCGACAGCTTTTCGACATACCCTCGTGCATCATCAACATTCATATATTGACCAGAACGCTGCAAATAATTTGTCAAAACATACGTTTCGTCGAGCATTTTACAACATGACAGATTTGTTGAAATTTTTTTTCTTGGCTTTTAAATTTTTTTTGGAGCATTCCTGTTTTGAATTTTTTATATGTTTTCAACTACGCATTAGCATTAATTTATAGTACCAAATAGTCTTAGTACTGAGCTAACAAAGGAGCTTTTCTAACAGATGTGTTTCGAATTGTTTTCAATTTCAATTTTCTTTAGCTTCAAAATATCACGTGGACCTTTTTCCTTACCGAATTATGTTTCCTATCAATGGTCGAATTTTTCTGGCACTATTTAATAACATTGGAAATAGTTTGATTGTAGACATTTAATTCTTTGACCAATTGTTTGTAGAACCAATTTTAATTTGTTTACTATTTTTCCTCATATGATAATTCAAACACTTACCGTAAGCATCAATAATCTTGAAAATCTTTGTATTATTCTCATTAGAAACGCGAAGTCATCATACCTCTGTAGTAAATTTGTACGTGATTTAATACCTCTATTCATATCTTGTGCGTACATGTTTCAATTCCAAAAGAATTAGCTAGTTATGGCACAAAAATATAGTAGATATAGTATACAAAGATAAATTAACTCCTTAAACGACGAAATAATGAAAAATATGTACAATTTAATACCTAAAACTAGTCACAAAATAATTTGTCGATGTAAAAAATTCGCATGGAGAATAATATTTGATAAACATTATTTATAAATCATATTTTCATAACAGTAGTTGTAAATATAAGTCCAGCAATTTATTTTATATTAACATATATAATTTATATTAATTATTGTTCACAAAATGAAGACAACAGTGCTACTATAAATAACTCCCAGGATCAACACTTTACCTATAACCCTTCTGTCGTTTGGCCAGACCAAGAGGATAAATTAGTCCTCATAACGTTGCTAGTAATCCTAGGGTTTTTTCAACGTACTCCTTAATAATTATCAGGTTAATAATTTTTTTTTTTAATTTTGAAGTTTTTTAATGATAGTTCAGTAAATTTAAATTTAGAGAGCATAATTTAAAAGACGGTGTGATTAAATACCGTCTCATTGATGCCTGGAAACCAGACACAAACTTTCATTTGATAGATGCTATTATTTGTAAAAGTATGTTTTCACTACTAACAAATGCCGCTTTTAAAGAAATGGTCCAAAATATCGCTTTTAACCGCGTTTATTAATAAATGAGATGTTGAAGCCAAAATGGCATTAATTTTTTTTTAAATGCAAAAAATTATGCAACTTCGAAAATTTGTACAGAAATTTAGAAATTGTATTCCAATTTTTCAGCATAAGATTTACCTTTAGATGAACGAAATTTTGTTTACTAAATACTAAAATTTAGATCGAGTCAATATAAATAAAATGCAAATTAAGAATTTTGCAAGAATTCACTTTTAAAAAATAAATTGCACTTTTATCGAACATTAAATATACTGTAATAATAACATGAAAGTCTAATCAGTGCCTACCCAACTTTGAGCCTCTTTAGCTCCGCCCCTGAGGGGTTTGTTGTATTTCAAATTTTTTCTGCTATATACCTATACCAAAGTTACAGATTTATTTCCAACAAATTTCTATTCTGCCCACTGTGCACCGTAGCTTATCTCGTGCTTATTAATTTGTAAGCCAAAAGATCTTAGTGTAATTTTCAATTCAATGAGAATTATTATTGTTGTCTTAAATTTCAATTTCTAATTGTATAATAATATTTAACGAATTTGTATGCATTTATTTTATGAAAAAAAAAAAAAAAAATAATAAATAATAAAAATAATTGAATAACGTAACGTAAGATTAGTTTCAGTTTTTTGAATTCTTAAGCCAAAGTATATCGAGCCAGTTGGAAATTGTGTCTTGAAGACAGTTTCATAAGTGACATATATTGCAAAAGTCAATAGGTGATGACATGACATGTCAATACTTTTTCTACAGATTACTACCTTATGAAAATATGTGCAAGTCTGAATGATTTTAACAGAAGAAATATTAAATTTAATGGTCAGATTTTCTTAGATTTAGTTTTTTTGATCACTTTTGGCCTAACTTTTATTATAAAAATTAAAGTGACCCGTAAAATCTAAACCTCAGTTATTAAAAGTTATAATGACAGGCCTTTACAGTGTTCAATCTTATTTTAAAGAATAATTCAATTAACTTTTTGTTATTTTTGTAAAATTTTAAATTTATATTAGAATACTTATTTTTAATAAATTAATTTTTATTATTTCCAAAATTTGTACTTCTTTTAATAAATGAACTTGTTCAATATGACTAAATGCTGATATTTTTAGTTCTATTCGTTAAGACATATTATAGACATGTCGGCAATAGTGGACGAAAAAGGAAAAATTATCACTAACAATACAATTAATTTTTAAGTGCAATAATCATGAAGACATCACTATAATCACCCCTATTATGTATGTCGTTGTCGACAGCAAGTCACGTCGACGAAACAGAATGGTATTTGTGTTAAAGACCTGGTCCAATACTTAGACTCAACAAATGGTCTCTAAATATTGACACAAAGATTCTGTAATTTTTCTAACTAGAGAAGTCGACATTTTAAGAGTCACATATGCTAGTGTACATTCACCTTTGAAACGACTCTGATTCTACGTTTGAATATTTTTTGATTGATGTTCTAGTTCATTGTGCGGACTCCAAATGAAAGTTGAGAGGTGTAATAAAAAGTTTATATCTTAAAAGATGCCCAGTGAAGGAAACAAAAACACAATTTTTAAGAAGTATGACGGTATTCATTTCTTTATTAAAATATGTTGTTATCCTGGCATGCTGTATATCCTCATATTTATTCCTACTCCACCGATAAATGGAGCGGTCGGGCGGTATTATCTCGTTGTGTTTGGTCCTGTAAATTATTTTACCGCCATGAGAAAGAAGGAAATCCTACCACACCATCCACCTTAAGTGCATTCCATCTGACTTCAGAATCACTTTCTGAGTCGACTTTTCATTTCAATGTGTCCTTTTTTTATTATTTTTTCTTTTTCACCTGGTCGGCTGGACAGCAAAGCCCATGTAGCGCGCAAAGCAGTATTGTCCTATTTTTGGAAGATAAATTGATTAGATTTTGTAATATGCTTTACAACACAGGCGAAGGACTCTTGAATTTTGCTTATGGCCAAACCAATATTTCACTGGTTCCATACAATTTCCTATCCAGAATGAGTTTTTAACCAAATATAATAATCCCTAAAATTAGGAAAATAAGTTTATTACTTATCTATATAGCCAAATTCTTTAAAGTTCGTTTCCCATAATTGACCATAGCTGTCCGATAATGAACCCGTTGTCTTCACTTGAAAAAATCAACCCTTAAATGCAATTAAAATAGATAAATATTTGTGGTTAAACTTCACTCTTTATTTTTTAGCAAACTGTATTAACAAAACCAAAATACCATTATATATCTTATTATACACTAATTATTATTTATCTGCAAAAAAAAAAAAAAAAAAAAAACATTTTGTAATATATAAAGTAATAAAATAAAATAATCAATTGTACCAATAATATTTGGAGAGATATTTATTTTCTATTAAATGTATCAGATAACAAGTCGGCTCGTCACACAATATATTAGGAAATACGAATTTAGCATTGTCGAGAGGTGATGTCGACTTAAAGTG
>MINK01187694.1:27244-41946 GCA_001735545.1 Phormia regina
GGAAAATGCTGTTAAAAATGATATACATATGTTGGCAGAGCGTTAGCTATTTAGTTTTTGGAAGTTTATGCCAACGACAAAAAAAAAACAATTGGCCAATCGTAGAATGATGTTATAATTTGATTGCTGTCATAACGATTTCATAGAAGAACATCACACGTTTTGCCAACGTTTGAACCACCTTAAAAAATCGTTTGCAAACGTTGGCCCATTTGTATTTTTCTGCCTGGGTATAATTGACAATAATATTACTTGCATTTAAGAGTTAAAAAAAGATTATATAATATCAATAACTATAAATGCGGCTCATGGAAATTTAAATAAGAGAAATAAAAGAACAATGTGCATTACGTAACATGTACAATTTCAAGACAACAATCTTCAAACTTATTGATATAAATCACTTTTTGAAATGAAATAGTTCGCAAATTTAAGAAAATGAAATGAATCATTAATAAAGTAATTTCCTACTTCCTTGAAAAATAAAGCAAATCCCAAAATCAATTTTTGAAGGGACTTTGAATCGTTTTTTCTTTTAAGAAAATTAAATAGTTTCATAAGAAAATGAAATAATTTCCTTTTTTCTTTTATATTTATTTTTTAAGTTATTTCATTGCTATTTCATATTGCCTATTTCTGGTAATAGATCCTGAAATTGTTTTTATTCAGTAAGAGCTGAATAAAAACTTACAAATTAAACAACATCGCTGTTATTTAATTTTGTCTAACTGATCTACAGAAAAATCAGTAACTATTCTGGTAGCTGTATTCTCACGCAAAGAAGATATATGGAGTGTGATGGAAAAAATCTTAACTCAAAAAATTTTAAACGGTTGATCATCATTGTTTTTTTTTTTTAATTGATCATAGAATAATATAATTTTTATTCTTCTAGCCACTATTTATGAACTTACAGACCTTATCCGGTAACTCTTTCATTTGAGATTTGCTAGTTGTTTCAGTCACTTTTTGGAACAGTCTGCCCATCTCCTATTAAAATCTTCGATATTTTGGTACACCTCTTTGATCCTCTTCAATTCTATTTTTACAAAAGTCCAATATCTCATTCATTGGTTTTAGCTGCGCAAAATTAAGAGAATTGACCTCCCTTGGTACAAACACTATGTAATTGTTTTGGTAACACTCGAGGGCATTCTTAGGTAGCAATATGACCAAAAATATCTAGACCCAACGTGCTCTCTTGTGAAAGGAAAGCGATTTTTTTGCAAACATTCTTTGTTGTAGTTTTCGGAGTTTATAGATCCCACTGTAACAAATAACAAGTTTTTTGCCGCAACTGCATTAATCTTCCCAAGCCAGGAACTTTTCAGGAAATTTTGACAGCTTTTCAGTCCTAAACTTATCTTAACATATCCTCGAACATCATTAACATACAAATATTGACCAGGAAACTGCAAAAAATCTATCAGTAAATACGTAATACAGAATGAGAATATTTGTATGAAATTTGATTTTAATTTCCAAGCCCTATTCTTGGCTTCTAAATCTTTTTGTTTTGTTTTAACATTTCATACCAAATAGCCAGAGTACTTAGCTAATAAGGGCGTTTTTCTATTAGATGGGTTTGTCATTCTTTCAACTTCCTCAGTCTTGGACTTTTTTTCTTCCAGAATTTATTTCCTATTAATGGTCGATTTTATTTAATAAATTTGGAAACAGTTTGACAGCAGACATTTAATTTTTTGGCCAATTATTTTTAATACCAATTTGGATTTTTTTTTGGAATTGTTTATTAGCTTATAGCACGTTCAACATTTTCGTCGCTCATTTTGATCAAACTCACAACAAGTCAACATGGTTGTCATTGAAAATAATAACTGACATATTTTTTAAAGATAATTAGATCAATAACAATTTTAAATATTGCTTAGGAAAAAGTTATAAGGCAAACGTGTGTTAATATTTTTCGCAGTGTAAAGGGTATATATAAGTTTGTCATTCCGTTTGTAATTTCTACAATATTCATCTAAGACCCCAAAAAGTATATTTATTCTGGATCCTTATATATAGGGGAGTCGATATAAAGATGTCCGTCTTACCGTCTGTCTGTTGAAATCAATTTTTAGAAAGCCTTAGTTATCGGATATATATGTTTTGTTAATTAAATGAGACATCAAATTAAATGTGCAAAATCGGTTGATAAATAACTGAGATATCGGCAAAAACTGAGATTTTCCCAAAATACAAGTTAGCGATTTCGTACCGTCTGTCTGTTGAAATAAATTTTTAGAAAGCCCCAGTTATCGGATATATATGATTTGTAAATTAAATGAGACATCAAATTAAATGTGCAAAATCGGTTGATAAATAACTGAGATATCGGCAAAAACTGAGATTTTCNNTATATAAGTTTGTCATTCCGTTTGTAATTTCTACAATATTCATCTAAGACCCCAAAAAGAATTCAGTATTCTTATTGATAGTTAGTCGATATGAAGATGTCCGTCCGACCGTTTGTCCGTTGACATAAGTTTTTAGAAAGCCCCAGTTATCGGATATAAATGAATATACATAAAATTGTATTGAAAATTCCATGTAAGAACGCCCTCAAAAATCGTATTTGTTGTCAGCTTTTCTAGGCTCGTATGCAAGTATACAAGCATTTTTATACGAAAAATTCAAAACGATGTACAAATGATTTTCCATCATATCCAAATAAATTGACTTTTGATTAATCTGACCAAAGTGTGTTGTTCCAGTTTTTTTTTTTTTTTTGGCACAGGTTTCGCCTGCAAATTCCAACCTTTTTTGTATGATTTTCTTGCTTAACAGGGGTACTTTTTTCGTACTGCGTCCTATTAATCGATTTTGGAAAGTCGAACTAAACGTTGGTCAAAACGTGCTGATATTTTACGCATTCTACCTCTAGTTTCATGTTTTTTTTTCGAATGAATGGCATCGAATAGTTTTGGAACTCTTCATTATCTTTACATTTTGTCTAATTGATAACCCGTCCGAATTTAATTTAAGGATAAAATTTTTTTCAGATTCAGTACAATGAACACCACGACCCATTTTCAGATTTATTCACTGAAGACATTAATCATAAACACGAAAACAATATTATAAAATTAATCACATAAATTTTGCTTTACGGATTTGTAATATGTTTATGTAAATAATAATTGTTATTTACTAATGGTAATTTTTTCTAGTGCGTCCCTATTATTTTTTCCAATTGAAATTACAACTTCACTGATTGAAAAAGTAAACAAATAATGAAATTCCGTTTTTTTAGGAATAGTTAAATGACGGGACTCAAAAAAACTTACTATAAAGAAACTGTTTCTGTTTGCAAAAGTAAGGGTCAGCCCAATTATTTTTTCCAACACTATATATATTTTGAAAAAAGATATATTTAAAATTTCGATTAATCTTTACTATATATGCTAAGCAGAATTGTAATGTTACAAACAACCAAGTACAAGTTAATTATAATTAAGAATTTTTAATTACTATTACATGCAATTGTAATTGTAATTGAAAATTTTATGTTTCAAGTTCATGTTTCTTAGTTGGGATTATATTTTTTTTTTAAATTTCAATAACTTTGAGAGTACAATTTCTAAAATTTTGTCATTAATCGGTTAATTCTATCATCTGAAAGTATTGCTATCGTTAACTTACCGATACTACACATAAAAAATTATTAATAAAATATTTTTTAACAAATCGTTATTTGTTTTTAAATAAAATTTTGTGAACAAATATATTTGATTTTAACATTATGTTTAATTGGTTTTGAATTATTTTCAAGCCAAACAAAAAAAAAACATTTTCATACATTTTGACAGTTTCATTAAAATTAAAATTAAAAAAAAAAAATAAATATAAAAATTTTAAAATTGAAAATAAGGAATCAAATATTTTAAGAATCTCCATTGTAAGTTACCTCCATTTTCTTATAGATTTTCTTAATAATTATTGAAATTAATACATACATTTTTCTGGTGATTCGAAAATATACGTATACATATTTCTAAATCATAAAAAGTGTCAGTAATTATTATCCTTTGATCATGCAAAATTTACACTACACCACCATCCCACCTTAAAGTTAAACAATGTCCGACCGTCTGGTTGGCTAAACGGCTACACATGTTAACTTTCTGGCACAAAGTACAGATCGCAATTCAATAAATTGAAATTGATTGTGATGGTACATTATTACACCCAGCGTCCATAAAAATGTGCCCCGATATAGGTTTTCAATACTCAAAGACACCTTAAAAATATAAATATTTAAATGGTTCTATACAAGTGTTAACATTTATACCAACATTTATAAAGATCTGTGCACAATTGTCCATAGTCCATTGACCTTTCATCAGTAAATCATTTTAACGCGTATAAATCTCATACGAATATTAGTATCGACTTAATGTTAGGCACAAATAATATTTTTATAAGCATAAATACAGTGCAAAATTTTATGAAGATTCATAATTGACCACAGCTCCGATATAACACACACCAATCACCCAAAAGTCCATAAATACGTGTAAATCTTAGTATCAACGAATTTTGGTACACATAGGCAATGGTGTAGCGTATGGTCGGGCTTGTCCGACTATATATTTTTCTCTAGTTTTTCAATAGAGTTTTCGGTACGTTTTCCCTATATTCTAAAATACTTTGGCACGAATACGTTTGGACCGTAACCTCTAATTCCTAACCATCAAGTTTTCGGCTGGTCGGGACAATTTGTATCAGCTAAAGCATTGTGCATTAAACTTCCATCAAAAAGTTGGCTTTCTGCAAAAAACCGGCTTAAGAAAACCTGACGGTCAATACTGGTTTAATATCCTTACTCTAATTAAATGGTAAATAATTTTTGGCTTATAACTTTTTAAATTAATAATATTTGGTTTCTTTTTTTCTAAGGTTGATTTCATTATTGCTTTTTTAGAAACACAAACACGATAAATCACGAATTTTGTAATAAGGATAAATAATGTTCTATTAAACATTTCATTGATTCTAATAATAAATATTGTTTTGAAATTTGTTTGAAATTATTTTTGTTCCATAAAAAAAAGTTGATTCGAAAATATAAAAAAATTGAAAAAATAAAATATTATAAACTTAAATTAAATATATACTATATATATATGCTTATATATAATATAATATATATATATATATATATATATATATTATATATTATATATATATATATACATATATATATATACTATATATATATATAATATTATATATTATATATATATATATCTATATATATATATACTATTATATATATATATATATATGTAATATTATATTATATATATATATATATTAATATATATAACTATATAATTATATATATAATAATATATGATTATATAGTTATTATATATATTTATTTATTTTTTTTTTTTTTTCAAAAAAACATTCGAATTCAATCTTTGTTTTACTAATTCCGTGATAGGCCCGATTTCAGTAAAAATTATAATTGATTTTGTAAATTTATTAATAGAATATGAAATTTAGTTTTCTCTGTTTAGGAATTCAGTGTTTGCCGACACAACATTTAAGATTGCTTATATACACACATATATGCGACTTAAAACTAGGAGATATATCTGTGTGAGGATTCTACTTGTTTCAATTTTATATTTTTAGTTTATAAATTTTAAACATCACATTTTCATTTACTTTTCATTTTACAAAATAGTTTTATAAAAAATTTGTCATAATTACTTTTCCATTTTTGAGTGAATAAAAAAAATAAAATATAAATTGTGTTTCTTCATTGGTGACCCCGACCTTTTTCTTTTCAATATGTCGTTATCAGAGGATGAATTTGTATCAGCATCAACGTCTCCATCATCAGGAATTTCACGTATTTCTGTAAAAATTCCTCCATTTTGGAAGACTAATCCAAAATTATGGTTTAGCCAAATTGAAAGTCAATTTTTCAATTCCGGTATTTCTCTTAAATCTGCCTTACTTGCTGAATTTAAAGATTCCGAAGAAAAACGGTTGCAGAAATTGTTAGAAAACATACATTTAGTTGTTAAGCGCCTCTCTTCTCTATTGCGTGAAATGAGGCAATTGTCATCAGGTAAGATGTCGGACGATATGCTCAATTCTTTATGGTTCCAACGTTTGCCATCAACTTTAAAAGCTGTGCTATCTATAAGTTCTGATAGTTTGGAAAAACTTGCAGTCATGGCTGACAAAATAAATGATCAGTTAGATTCATCTTCGCTTTGTGAAATTAATATATCTAGCCAAACAAATCGTTTTGAACAATTGGAGAACCAAATAAGTGAACTTATACAACGCATTGATGGAATAGCTACTTCTCCTCTAGCTCGTAGAAGAAACCACAGACGTAACAGAAGTAGAAGCAACAGCAGAGGACGAAATTCGTCAGGAAATTTGTGTTGGTTTCATTTGACTTTCGGTTCAAAAGCCTCTAAATGTCGTCCTCCATGAATACATCAATCGGAAAACTAAAATCTCCTTCGACTAAGGTGACAGGTGCAGGAGATTTGAAGATAAGTCGCCTGCTTTTGCGAGACAATATTTCAAATCACAAATTTTTAATTGACACAGGAGCTGACGTGTCAGTAATTCCTGCAACTACTCAAAATAAACGTAATAAACCTGAATCGTTAGAGCTTCAAGCTGCAAACAATACCGTTAATACTTTCGGTGAAAAAGTTCTCCGTTTAAGTTTTGGATTAAGAAGAGACTTTGTTTGGAAGTTCATTATAGCAGATGTGCAGCAAGCAATTATTGGTTTAGATTTTCTTGATCACTCCGACTTATTAGTAGACGTAAAAAAACGAAGTTTTATAGACAAGAGAACTAATTTGTATTCAAACGGATTAACAGTGAACAAAGATGATACGAACTCAATAAAATGTAGATCTATTACACACGATTCTCCTTTTTATCCCTTATTACTAGAATTCAAGGATATTTCAAAACCTTCGAACAAAGGAGTTTGAATATATGATGCAAATGGTTATATGCCGTCCATCCAAGAGTATTTGGTCAAGCCCTCTTCATTTAGTACCAAAAGCTGAATGAATGGAGGCCGTGTGGTGATTACCGATCTTTAAATAAAGTTACTGTTCCAGATCAATACCAGTGCCTCATTTACACGATTTCGCGTCAAATCTTCATGGTAAGCATATATTTTCAAAAGTTGATATGAGGAAAGGATACTTCCAAATTCCTTTTGAAGAAGCTGATATCCCAAAAACAGCAATTGTTACACCAATTGGCCTTTTTGAGTTTACGCGGATGACATTTGGTTGATGCAATGCTGCACAAACCTTCCAGCGGTTTATCAATGAAGTAATAAGAGGACTAGATTTCTGCTATGCATATATCGACGACATGCTTATAGCTTCAAAAGACTTATAGGAACACAGGGTTCACCTTCGACTGTTATATAAGAGATTACGCTCTTTTGGTCTAACTATAAATATCGGAAAATGTGAATTTGGTAAGTCTGAACTATGTTTTCTTGGATATCTAGTTACACCCAAAGGACTATATCCAAATCCTCAGCGAGTTGATGCAATTAAAAACTACAAACTTCCGGAGACTATTCACGACTTAAGTCAATTCCTTGGTATGATAAACTTTTATCGACGATTTATTCCAAATGCCGCCGAAGCACAAGCAATTCTTCATAATCTTAAAAAGGGTCAAAAAAGGAAAGACAAACGGACTGATGAACTAAAAACAGCTTTTGAAGCTTGTAAGAATCAGTTATCAAATGCTTGTTCACTAACTTATCCTGTTTCTCTTTATGTGGACGCTTCCTATTTTGGTATGGCGGCAGTACTTCAACAATTCGTAAACGATCACTGGGTACCTCTAGGATTTTATTCCAAAAAGTTTACTGAAACTCAACGTCGCTACAGCACTTATGACTGTGAATTACAAGCATTGACAATTTTCCATTTATACTGACCATAAACCTTTAACGTTTGCATTTTTACAGTGTCCTGAAAAAGCTTCACCTAGACAACTTTGCCAATTAGATTATATTGGTCAACACACTACTGATTTGAGATATATAAAAGGTCAAGAAAATATAACAGCCGATGTTTTATCAATACTTGAAACTATACAAATGCCGTCAGTAATAAACTATGAAGAGTTAGCAAAAGAACAAAAATGTGATGAAGAATTAAAAGATCTACTGTCATCTACAAATCATAGTCTAGTTTTCAAAAAAATTAAAGTACCAGGTTCGAAGTTGGATTTATATTGCGATTGTTCTACAGCAATTGTACGCCCATTTGTTTCAAAAAATTTTCGGAAAGAAGTGTTTAATGTGGTACATAAGTTATCACATCATGGTTCGAGATCATCAGTGAAATTAATGACTGAACGTTTTGTGTGGCCATCTATGAAAGCAGATACTTCATCCTGGTCTAAAAATTGTGTAACGTGTCAATTATCCAAAATTACCAGACCTACTAAAACTGAAATTGGGAAGTTTCCTATAACAGAAAACCTATTTCAATTTGTCAGCATTGACATCGTTGGACCTTTACCTTTTTCAAGAGGCTACCGATATTGTTTAGCATGCATCGACCGACTTGCTAGATGGGCGGAGGCAATACCCATTGAAGACATAAGTGCTTCAACTGTAGCAAATGCATTTCTTTTTGGATGGGTTTCAAGATTTGGCGTACCAAATCAAATAACCACGGATCAAGGAATGCAGTGTGAATCGCCTTTATTCCAAGAATTTTCAAAGGTAATTGGTGCAAAAGTTATTCACACCACTTCTTATCATCCAGAGGCTGATGGTCAGATCATTTGCTGAAAAACGCTATCAAATGTCACACTGACACAAAGTGGGTAGATGTACTACCATTAGTTTTGCTTGGATTGCAATCTTCCCTTAATCCATATGTTGAGTATTCACCAGCAGAGATGACCTATGGCACTACTTTGAACGTTCCGGGTTTAATGTAAACAACGAATGGGTTTCAAACTCTTGTCAACAAATGCAAAAGATAAATGGAACAAAACAAATTATATTCCTCAAGACCTCGAAACATGTACACATGTATTCCTAAGAAACGATGCCGTACTCAAACCATTACAACAACCATACAGTGGACCCTATGTCGTCATCAAACGAAATGATAAGACGTTTACCATAAAAATTAATAATTCTGAACAAGTTGTGTCAGCAGATCGTGTTAAACCTGCAAAGATATTAACAAATAATAAATCTTCAGTCAACATAAACAATCCCCAAAGAA
This sequence comes from Phormia regina, assembly GCA_001735545.1. Taxonomy (NCBI): domain Eukaryota; kingdom Metazoa; phylum Arthropoda; class Insecta; order Diptera; family Calliphoridae; genus Phormia; species Phormia regina. Next base: position 36,517 of record MINK01187694.1, read on the forward strand.
ACAAGCAACGTGTTAGTAAGAGAGTTCGTTCTTGTTCAATTTTATATTTTAAGTTTATAAATTTTAAACATCACATTTTCATTTTACAAAATAATTTTATAAAAAATTTGTCATAATTACTTTTCCATTTTTGAGTGAATAAAAACATTTTATAAAAAAAATAAAATATAAATTGTGTTTCTTCATATGTTTATATATGCGATCTTAAAACTGGAAGTATTTCCAAAAAAATTTTAAAAGATCTCAGATTATAATGATACTAATGCCAGGAAATAATTCACACGTACCACATTCCTATAGACCTATTGGTCGTCTCCCATGTTTGCCAATGTAATTTGAAAATATACAGCAAATGAAAATCAAATCGACTAGAATTGGAAAATCTTTTGTAATTAAGAAGTATAGCTTTGTTATTTCCCAGTCTGATTATGTCACATACCCTGGAATTTATTTGGCTGTGCGCCTTACATGGCGTCATATAGAAACCAAAAGAGTTAGTATGAACTAAAAACTAATGAAAAGGCAATCGGAAATTGTGGGGAACGGCCAGCAATATTAGTATTGATCTTATAAAGAGGACACCGTAAAAAATTTTCAGAACCACAAAAAGTACATTCTTTGTTTTAATGGAATAAAATAATTCCAAATAAAAATTCGTACGGAGCAAATAAACGGATAAATTTCGCTATATATTTTAACTAAAACACTTAAAATTAATACAAGTGAACACATTTTAGCCCATACAACTTCTTTGGGAAATGTAAATTTTGTTTACTTGGAATTTTGAAATCGCACATTTGCGCCAAATGTTAACAATATTTTTCTTTTAAAAGCATATAAAAAACACCAATTAAAAAATATATATGAAAATAAGTCGAAAAAAAATTACATCTCTCAACAAAATGATTACAAAAGACTAAAAACTATAAAAAATGAAAAACAGAAAAATATTTCCAATTAATAAATTAATTAAATCAGTCAAGTATATGATTGTATAAATAAAAAATATGAATAGAAAAAATCATACTCAAATTTATTATTTTATTTTTCCTTAAATATTTTTGGTTTAATTTTTGTTAGTTTTAATTTGGCTTTGAAATCTTGAACTATATTAAATGAATAAATATAATTTTATATAGTACATCTTTTTTACTATATAAAATTTTTACTTTTTAACGTATCTTGTTGAAGTCGTGTCGCTACAGCGAGTCCATAATTTACCCGACTTGTGCAAAGAAAGAATTTTCAAAAAATATTTACGGGGTCAAAAGTTACAGGAATTTAAAGTTGAACTTTGAAAAAGGTCGATTTGCCAAAAAAGTGGTCATATTCTTTTTCTAACATATATAATATTTATATTTTTCTGAAAGATAACAAGACGCAAAATATTAAAAAAAAATGACCTATTTTTCCAACAAATTTCGAATTTTCGCCTTAATTTCGCAAATCGCAAAGCTGCAATCAAAAAAATTACAATTTTTTATCGCTATCGGTTGGAAAGATATTGTAAAGCTTAGTAGAATAAATTGTAATGAATATATAAACGTTCATTATTGTTAAATTAGGTTAAATTAAGAATAATTTAAAAATATTTAGAACGAAAATCGCCCTAGAATCAAGAAATCTTTTGTTGATTGTGATAATTTTTTGAAAATATTTAATTTTAATACAATTAAATTAGTATAATATTGAAACTAAGTATTTCTAAACAATGTTCCTTCCATTTTTTAATTTAAAAAAATTAAACAAAACGAGAAATATCTGAACACCAAAAAAGTTTCTTATCATATATTTGGATATTGTTCTTGCGCTAAAATTTACGCATAATATAAGTTATCACCACATAAATATCTGTCGTTGAATTTTACAGTTAATTTTATATTAAATATTTTGTAGGATTCTCTATGTTTTTAACAGTTATTCATCATTAACAGTTATTTATTCTGTTATACTGAAAACAAAATATTTGTAGAATAGAAAAATTGAATTTTTCCTGTTATTGACGATAAAAGAACGAACGATAAAGTTATGGAATTAGGGTATTAATATTATTTTTTCTGTTATAAACCCATATATAATAGCCTTTCAGCCTACTAGTTCCAAATAGAGCACCATTTCAGTTTTGATCCATTTTCTGATCATCAATAGGACCCTTATATCTCTTATACATATGATTGTGTATATGTTTTTTTGTAATTTTCTAAAGTTGTATTATATAAAGATAGTCCAAGCTGTAACTTTCGGTCGTTTGTAGAAACAGTACGTTCATATGATAAATAATTGCTATATATTATCATAAAATGTTGTTACAAGAACTAATTACTTTGAAACTATTCAATAACTTATTAATTTCAAAGTATTGCAGGAGTCATTATTAGTATAATGAACAACAACTAGAGTTACATTATTGTTTACAAATAAGTACTGAAATATAGAAAATGAAAAGATGATACATATTTTTTCAATTTATTTAAAATTTCGGAAATCTGGATTTGACGTACTATTTCATACCATAGACTTGGAGTCTATGTTATGGTGTGGCCGTTCAGAATTTAAATAAAACACCAGTTAAATAAGATTGCAGACTCTTAAAATTTGTCGCCAATTGAATTTCTAACTTTCTCCGTTTAAATATTATAAATGTCTTAATAATATTAAGACACTTACCACTTTTGAGCACTAATAATTGTCCAATAGCCTTGTTAATTATAGGAAATTGATTTTTGTAAACAGAAAATATACTTTTTTATTTCAAAACTTTTTAATTTTGAAAATTTTTCCAAATACGTTATCAGACAAAAAATTAATTTAGTACACAAACCAGTAAAATTAACTTAACAATAGTAGTTTTTGCATATAACTAGCTTTTTGTGCATATAATGATGTTAATACAACATTTCCCACATATTTGTGGAGGTATGTTTATATTGCATATATTGTGGTCGCATAGTCCTACAAAAAAACTTGAATTTAATTAAAAAAATTTTAGTATTAATGGCAGAAGTCTCCAAAAGCTTAACAAAAATTTAATTTTAACAATTTTTCTACCAAATTAAATAATAAAAGTTGCTAAACTTTAAGCCCATTAAAAATCCCTGAAGAATACTTTTCAAAACACACATTTTTTAAAAACTTATTTTTCACGTTAACTTTTAGTTATTTGGCCCTCATCTGCCCACAACTTATTATACATCAAATTGTAGATTTTATATCCCTCTTTCAATTAAATAGTGTCCGCGGGTTTTTGCATATTTTCGCATAGTCATCCTATGAAAAATAATAAAAAAACGTATATTGTTTTGTACTATATCTCTTTAAGAACATGTGTAAAGATAACTTTTTTTTAATGTTGTTATTTTAAAATTTATATTGCAATTTTGTGATATTTGATATATGTAGTTATGAATAAAGACAAAACATTTGTTTTAGAAATTGTTGTTTTAAACTTTATATTACACGTTTGGAAGATATCAATACGGAAATTCAAATAGAAGGTTTATAAATGTATGGGCTTGATATTTAGAATTCCACAGCTGGTAATTATCATTCCAAAGAAAAAAGTATTTCAAATTATGGAGGAAAAATTTAAAGCTGAAAAAATAAAATTCGACCTTAACAAAAGTTTTAAAAAGTCTTTGTAAGCAGATTAGTGAACTTTGGACTAAAAATTATCGAAGCAAATTAATTATTCTGAAGGAGCATAAAAATTGGTTTGAATGTCTTGAAACTATTCAGCTAGAAGCAAAATCCCTTGGAAAAGATCTGCCATCACCTAGTCAAAAACGTGGTCGTCCTGCTAAGGAATTTTTAAAGTCTTCAGAAAGAACAAAGAGGCATAAAATATCTAAATTTTTTGTCAAAATGTCGATCTTTCATCAAAAATAACAAGAATCGATAAGAACATTTTGCAAAGATGTGCCACAATTCTCCAAGCTATAAATTCTGGATTTGAAATTGATGCCGAAAAGTTTGGGGAATATGCTGTAGAGGCAGCCAGAAAACTTGTTGAGGAGTATGCCTGGTACTACCTCCCTCCGTCGGTACACAAAAGCAGCTGAAGCAAAAAATAAGGATATAAAATAAAACAGTTTAAATTACAACATATAAGAAAAATATCGCTACAATTACAGACCTTTTAAATGGGCTCATTTTAAGTTCAGATCCATGTATTTCTGAAGCCCGAAACTTATCAACAAAGAATGCAAACTGTTTAAGTCAAGGACTTTAAAATTTGCTTAATATTAATATCTTATTTTACTTTACCATCTCATTTTATTTAATAATATAGTTACTGAATTTTATAACTTTGTTAACATTTTAATTGGGATTTTTTATTTACAAAAATATTTAAAAAAAAAAAACGAATTTTCATAATTTACTTAAAAATTCTTAAAACAAATGTATACGCCAATTAACCCTTCAGAGATCAAATGGCTACTTTGTCTACAATTGTTAATCCTAAAAATTTGAATGCTTTAAACTCTTAGGTCATGCTATGGGCTGACCAATTTTGAAGACCCTAGCTTTTGCTTTTGGAAATATTGATTTTTGACCGCTTGTCCATATAAGGGAAATCACAGTGCGTCGTGGATTCGACTCCACCGGAGACTGGTGTTTATTCGATTACGTGCTATATTCTTCTTGACTTTAACAAGTAATTAATGTATTTTCATGTCTTATCCACTCTTAAAATATATCGACCATTCCAGGAAAGAACACCCGAAAAAGTATATTTTTTTTTACTTGATGGCTTTCAATTTCGATAAAAATTTGTATACAAAAACTTAATTAAGCGAAACTGATATTGGTAAAATATCAGTTTCGCTTTTTAAATTTCTCAAAAACCAAAAAAATTTCAAAAGTATGTAACTTTGAATAGAAATATCACTGGAAAGACTTTGTGAATTTTAACCCTGGAAGGGCTTCGTTAGACGTTTCGACTAACAACAATGCTATTTTGAGTGATATTTCTTTATCCGTGGTATATTTTTTTGAGAATTTTAGAATAACACCTGCCGTAAATAAGACGTATGTTGCTGTGAGCGGTTAGATTTTTAAGCAACCATGTTAGTCGAAACGACTAACGAAGCACTTAGTGTGACTTTTTGAACTTTTAGCGATAAAGTAATTTAGCAAATGCAGTGTATTTAATATTTGTTCCTATAGTGTCAAATATATTTTTTGAGGGAAAATAAATACAATTAGACTTCCAGAAATAATTTTAACAACACACCCCAGTACATTTTTTGTCACATTACACAATGATGAATAGGTAGCACTATTTCCTAAATCAATTACAGATTGACTTCATCTTATGAGTTCTATAATAAAAACATAGGACGCGATTGATAATTTTGACCAAATATGCAGTGAAATATCTTACTAAATCAAGACTTATCTACATTTTCTGCATCAATCTTAAGATTAATT
>MINK01187695.1:0-37819 GCA_001735545.1 Phormia regina
TTCTTGTTCGCACACCGTTGTTCGCACAATTGTTCGAGCAACCATGTCTGCCATCAAACTCATTTTGTATTCGGAAAAAGAAGCGCTGAATGTAGAAGTATCGAAGTGACACTGTCGGCAAACAAAAAATTGTGATTTGTTCGACAAATGTTCTGCCCACTCAAAACAAAATGGGAAAAATTGCGTGTATTTCTCTGCCGACGTTTTGTTCATGTGCGAACAAGAGAAAGGCTAATATAGACGGTACGTTAGACAATATGTTATCCTGATAACAATTTGACTTTTGTCAACTTTTTTAATAATTAAATGGCTTACATTTAGGAAATACCCAACTAATTAATATTTTTGTATGTGAACGCAATATATCATTAATACGAAGTAAAAATATTTAAATTTTAAAACAAATTAACAAAATTATTAAAGGTATTTTTAGATGGTAATGTTTAATATTAAGATTAGTAAAAAATTTGAGTATTAAAATATTAACTTATCGTCTGAATACAAATTGTTTGATTATGAAAAATAATTTATGATATTTTTAAAAAATACCTATGGTATTTGAAATTTTTTGAAATTGTTCAAAAATTATTGATTTCAATGATATATTTTTGATATATAAAATATGTGTTACCGTGTGAACTACTTAAGGATTTTCTATTGGATTTTTTGACATTAATATTAAATATTATCGTCTGAAAGTGCCTTAAGTAATATTTTAAATCAAGGTATAATTTTAAAATTTCTGCTAATAAATTTCATTCATTTCTTTATTTTTTGGGCTAACTTTTTCTGTAGCATGGAAATAAATTTTGCCTATAGAAAATTGTTAAAATAAAAACGATATATCAATCAATAACTTTTAACTCAATTTTTCAAAAGATATTAAGTAGAAATTTATAATCTATTATAACCAATAGGCTAGGTTACTGATGTTGAAATAAAAAAATAAATAAATTAATAAAAATACATAAATAAAAATATTATATTTACAGTATTTTTTAAACTGCTTTTACTATCTCTGTTTAAAATATATAAAATTTTAAAATTAACATATTCATATTACTGACAATTGGAAAAACTTATCTCTTATTCAGTATTATCATCATATGACTTTTAACCAAATGAAATTCCATATTACTAAGAAAAATACCCATAAGAATCATCAAACAACACACCACGTAATTCCACACATTTTGTCAACACAGAATAAATATGTATGGAATAACATAATAAAAAGTACACTTCAGAAAAAGAATAACCCTCTAATATTTCCGCATGTAAAACCCAAAAGAGACAATAATATTCACTCACATATGAATAATATCGATCTCGACAATAAAAACACCAATATTTTCCATCATAAAAGAGTGGCGCTAAAAAAATTAGATAAATTACTCAGCTGGTGCGTAAATTGCGAATAAATTCATACATGTTAATGCGTATAGAATTTTTTTCTAAAATTATGCTTATCTTGAAAAAGGGACCATACTTAATTTGTATCTAATTTATCTTAAAAGAGGAGAAATTTACAGGTAGCGATTAGAGAGTTCAACTCTCTTAAATTATCTTAGATTTCTCTCATTGTTAGAAGGACATATAATCCTTTGTTGTTTTTGTGTTTAGTAAAATATACGTATTTCTGCATCTCCGTTCTAGTGTGAATTATTTTCTTCAATACGTTTAAAGGGAATTTCCAGAGTGATAAGAACTTTCATATAATATTCTGTGAAAATCTAGTCGTGCAGTTTAAAATCTAAAGATTTTAGTATTATTTTAACGTTCAAAAAATCAACACTCCGCATAGTATATAAATTTAGAACAGTGATTCATCAATAAATTTTTACGAGGAAAAGTGTAAAAATTGTAAGTTTTGTATTTTTTAAATTTTACTTCGTGTCTGTTTATTATCACTTGCCGATACGAAGGTGATATAATTGATGGTGATGGTTTTTAAATAGAAATTATTCATTTGTTTAATGGAATTTTTAAATAAAAAATCTGTGTAATTAATTCATAAAACATAACAATAAATAAATAAATAAAAATATTCAAACAATAAAAAAGATTCCCTAGCAAAACTGTTGAACATCCATTTTAATAAATTATTTTAAAAATACTATTTTAAGTTAAATATCTAAATGAATTTATAACAAAAACGTATTAACCACTAATCATACATATTTGATTATTTTATATGATTATAAAATAAGCTTCTATTAGTTTAATATTATATATATAGGACTAAAATATTAAATATTATGTTTAGATAAAATTCCAACTTTTTTCTGGAAGGAAGTTATTTTTAAAAAGAATCAAGCGATATTTTATCACCATTTAGTGTTTACAATACACAAAAAATACGACTCTGTTGTGTGTGACAATGAAAATAACGATAAATGGGAAAGAGAAAGCAAAGAAACTATTTCAGCGATTTTTAAAAACATGAAATAAATTTTTTATATTCAAGATAGTAAAAGAATTTTATTAATTTAACATAACAAAAAATAGTCGATAAAGGCTGAAAATTGCGAAAATATTTTATTAAATCAAAATGTCAAAAATTGTCGGGAGAAGCTAAAAGAATTTTATATTGCCAACCTGTTTAAAAAATCATAAAAAGTATTTTTAAGCTTTTTTTGGAAAAGCTTTTTAAAGAAAAAAATTTTTCTTTATAATTTCAAATGTGGCATCTCTGCCCGTTAATAAAAATGAAGAAAACAAGAAGAGGCAACAAAATAATTTGAATACAAAAATATTAGTCTCAACGAGAAAGCGAACGATTTAAGACGTGTTCAACAAATCAAGAATTCAATCGTTTTAGAGATATTGTACAACAAAAAAGTAGAAATAAAATTGAGCGCTTATAAAGCAAGAAAAAATAACATCATTAAAATATACTGGAAGAATACTTCAAATATAGAAAGCAATAAAAAAGTAAAAGTGAAATAAATTTGATTTATTGATAGTTTTCATTACGTTGAAATAAACCGTCATTTAAAAAGGTATTAAATATGTATTTTTATTTAAAGTAGATAATGTTTAAAGAAACGAAAATTTCATAAACAAGTGGCCATTTTGATTAAATTAACATCTACACATATTATGAAACGTATAAAACAATAAAAAGAGAAGAATGTGAAAAAAGCAAAAAACTTGTAAAAAACGAAAAAGCTAAACTTGTAGCTTTTGTTATAAAATCTAAAATTTCTTTTACATCTAAAACAATGCAAGTGAAATAATAAAAAAAATCTATGCAGCTACACTTAATATGAACATAAGATTTTTACAAATACATGAGATTTGTATTATATCAAGAATTAATAATAAACTGAAATAATTCCAATTTTCTAATTGCCGTGCATGCAGCAGACATACTTATGTATACTTATGATACACTAACAACAAGTGTCAATTTCCTATTTACGCTTTAAATAATGTGTTTGTGTTAGAAAGAGAGAGGAAGAGAGTGAATATGAGTAGAAAAATATACAAGATTAAGCAAAAAGTGATGTATAATAAATATTTAAATGATAACTATGTTTAAACAAAACATAAAATATTTTGTTAAATATTTATAATAAATGATTAAGAATTACACCATATTAAATTATGTTCAAACAAAATATACACCACAAATAAACTATAAACAAATAACAGATAATCTGTGTTGTCATAATAGGGACGAAAAAAATAATAATAAAAATTGAGATTAAAAAAATTAATGTTATTTTATTGAAAATCTAAAAAAATGACAACAGCTTAATCCATAGCATAATTACAAATTACAATTAAGAATAACAAAAAAAAAAAAAATATATTACAACACTGTAATTTACAGCTACTCCTTTTTAACTCTCTTCTACTTTCTTTTAATGACTTTAATTTTTTCTTAACAGAATTAAGGAAAGAAAATAAAAACAACAAACAAGCTGTTTTAAAACACCAAAAATATAATTAAAATTTAATTTAAAAACAAAAAACATAATAAAGACAAAGCAACAAAATGTGGAATCCAACACCGTCATCATCATCAGCGTCGTCAAGTGATAATAAGCACAATATTAAGGAAGTAGTTGATGTAGATGATTGTAAATGTAGTAGTAGTGGTGGTGTAGAACAATTAGATCAACTCCAACAACAAAAAAATAACAGTAAACAACAAACGTCAACATTTGGCGGTCAATTGACAGGCTCTTCTAATAACCAACAAACAACAAGTGACGAAGATAAGAAATTTGCAGATTTAGCTGGGGAAACCATAGATTCCGGATTTATTTCGGGACCACAAACATCTACGGGTCCACTAGATACAGAGGCAGCTTGTGGTTTTAGTAGTGAAGATATAAAAAAAATAAATATTACGGAGTCTTCAAGTGAACCACAACAACATCATTCTCATCAACAACAAGAACAAAAGCTTCAACAACCCAATTTAGATTCGGGTATTATAGAAGAAGAATACGACGACGGTGAGTGTGATTATTTAGGACGAGAAGAGAAAAAACAACAGACAGTTGCTGCAACAACAACAAACGAAGGAAAAATGATTTTACCTCATAGTGTTGAATCTGGAATATCTGAATGGTTCTGTAATTTAAGTTTGCACAATAATCCCAGTGTTGCCAATACACCTACATCTGCATCCAATTCTCGTACTGTTGCTGGTTCGGGTTTAAATAATTTAGATGCTCCCAAACAACAACAGCAAGCCAATAAACAATTATCATCAACAGTAATATCATCGTCTTCATCTTCTTATGCAGCTGGTTCAACTGCTCAACAGTACCAACAACAAACCGCCACAATACCACAACAAATAACACCAGCTAATGCTTGGGAAAAATACTATCAACAAAATGATGATGGAGATACGTAAGTAAAATTATTGTTTATATTCTCAAATTATAAAATAAAGAAGTTATTTATATCGTTAGAAAACAAATTCCCAGCATATAGATGTTTTAAATCATGGTTTAATTTCCTAGTGAATTTGTTTTTTATGTTCATGCTTTTATAGTTTTTTTTAATATATAGATATATACATATATATTACCTTTTAAAAGATTAACAGCCGTATAAAAAATGTAAGCTTGATAAAGGTTTACTAACTATTTCTTATGGAAATTTACATACAAAAAGTTAGTAAACCTTCATCAAACATACATTATTATTATTATTATTTTTTTTTGAATATTTACAGCCGTATTTTATAATCTTAAAAACTTGTTTTTATAACCCATTAAAAAAATAAACAAAATAGAGGGAAAATGCATAGATTTTACAATTCATTTCCATTAACTTTCATAATTTATTTTAAAGAATATATATACATATATTAACATTTTGTGCAATGAAAACAGCCTTGCCAAACCTATTTCAACTATTTTTATTGTTTAAAAAATGTCCGATATTAGTTAGGTACCTGTTTTTAGTACCTTTCACTAAACTAATATAAAACTACCTTTCTTTTTGGCGAACAATAGCACATCACGAAAGATCATAAAAAACAACAATTACATGTACATGGAAAAAGTTAGTGACACGACAGGTCATAATAAATCTAGTCATAAATCACCTGTTACATTGTGGCTTTTGTTAAGTTCCGTCAAAATTTCCAAAATATACATTTTCTTGCCATTAAACAGGTTTGTTTTGTTAGTGTTTTGTATTTTTAATTTAACTACGTGTTCAATTTTGTAGCAAGGATTAGCAGGAAGTTGTTGTATTTAAGTAAATAATACAGGTGTTTTTATCCACACAAAAAGGCAGGTGATAGTTTTAAAGAGATTTTATTAAAGGATTTATAAATAAATAAATAAATAAATAAATAAATACTTTTTTGTTTTCATTTGTTTTTACCATGCTTATTTTGTATGTTTTTCTGTTTAGACCTTTACATTTGGCCTGCATCTCCGGTTATGTAGATGTTGTTGCTGCCTTAATACGTATGGCACCACATCCTTGCCTTTTGAATATACCAAATGATGAAGCCCAAACACCATTGCATTTGGCCACTTTAACAGCCCAACCAAAAATTATCAGAATGCTATTAATAGCTGGAGCAGAGGTAAGTTCATGGTTAAAATTTGTTTATGAATTACTTGTTTAGGGAAAAAGTATATATACAAGAAATTTTTTTCAATTAAGATATTTCTCAAATTTAATGTCAGTTATTAAATAAATAATTATGCATTTGATGGAAATCTTATTTTAAAATCTTTCTTGCCATTAGTTAATCATTAAAATGTTTTCTTTTTAAATGTTAACAAATAAAATTTAAATAATTCAATGACTTATAATATCTAATTATAATTAAAAAGTACCAATTTTATTTCATTAAACATTTGTTAAGCAGTTATAAAAATTAATCATCCAACAGCTATACATATAGATAGATACTAGATTTGGTAATAGCTAAGGAAATACCATGATTTAATTAACAGTGTTTTTTTATGTTATCGGTATATTTTTTCTAACGGAAATGCCTATTTCTAAATAAAATTACTAAGAATATTAAGATTATATGAAGCTTTTATTTTAATAAAATATATATAAATTAACTTTTATTAATAAAGTTTTAAAATATTATTTATATTTGCGTTTTTTCTTTTGTTCTCTTTCTTATTAAAGCCCACGGTACGCGATCGTCATGGTAATACAGCTTTACATCTTGCCTGCATATCTGGTGAAGAACAATGTGTACGCGCTTTAACCATACCCATTAGTGCCTCCGAAGTTAATGAAGCCCATCGTCAATATGGGCATCGCGCTAATGATAAATCCTATTTAAAATGTGCACAATTACCCTCCGATTTAGAAATACGTAATTATGATGGTAAGTTTTTAATATTTTTATATATTATTAAAATATTCAAAAGAATATTTCAAGAGAAACCTTTAAATAATTTTAAACAAAAGAAAAAAAAAAAAATGAATTCATTTCATCAAAAAACGTTGAACTAATTTTTATATTTAAAAGACATATATGCTTTAATGATTATGAGAATATATCGCAAAAAGTTTATATTTTTCAGACGTCCCGTCTTGTTAAATATATTTATTTTTTGTCACTTGTCTTGTTTTTTTTGGCTAGCCATAGTCATAGACATTTTTTTTGCAAAAAAAATGTATATATACATATGAATATGTATGTATATATATATAAAATATATATATTCATACACTCATTTTGTTTTAAAAATAACAAATTATAATATAGAATTAAGGAATGTTTTTTTTTAAGAATTTTCCGCTTAGTTGTCTGCTTTTCTTATTCTTGTGAAAATTATTTTTTTCTTTATGTGTCTATTTTGAATTACATATGTGTATCTGAAATTTGTTTGGTATAGTAAATTTTTCTATACATTTTAAAATGTATTACTTTGTTTCATTTGTATCATTTGTAGCTATAGATTGATTGAATATTGACATTTTAAAAAATATTAGATATTTTAATTTAAATTTTTTTCAGTTTGAATATTTATCTCTTTAATATATTTTTTGTAAAATTGATTTTAAAGTTAATAAACATTTTTACAATATTGATTGTTGCACTATGAAATAAAATTTTCTCAAAAGCTTATATAGATAAAGAAAGTAATTGGAAATTATACAATATTTAGTTGTTAATTAAGTAAAATAACTTTTTGAATATTAATAATATTTGACTGCAAAATGATGTTCATAATAAAAATGTCTCTTTGAGTGATACCAGTTAAGTTCAAACTAATATGGTAAACATATAAATTTTTTTAATTACAAATTGAAAACAATATCTTGCAATATTTATTAGATCAATAGAAGTATCATTTTTATGAATTGGTAATAGTGTTTAAGATTCATTGTTGGCCCGTTTATTTATTTGTTTATATATTTTTTTTTAAACTAAATATACTTGACGTCAAATTATATAGAATATATAGAAAAATATTTCATCATCAGTCTATTTATCGCGGAGTAATTTTGTTTTTTCGAAAGATTTTAAAACATTTTCAAACTAAATTAAATAAACAATTTTCGAAAATATATTTTCTCTTGACGTCAGCCCACCATATGTGAAAAATATAATAACCTTAAAACATATCAAATTAAAAATTAGATAATTAATTAGGTTTTATTAAAGAAGGAATTATTTTAATCAAAACAAAAAAAAATATTAGCTCCATTCCAGTACCTTGTCAAATTTCCAGGTTTAGTTAAACTGCAATTTTCGAATATGAAAGCAGTTTCCCGTTAATTTTGACTAAAACCATTTTCACAAGTACTAAGAAAATGTGTTTTTAGTACTTGTATATGAAATTCAACTTACGAGAACAGTTTCATATTAAATCTACATAAAAACTGTATTATAAATTAATTACTATACCAAAAAATATATATATATTTTTTTTACCATAAATCCACCATTAAACTCTTATCAGTAAATAGGATTTTTAGGAAGAAATAAATCAACTAAATAGAAAAATAAATCTTAACTTTTTCCTATTTTTATGTTTAGTTTAATTTCTTAAGAAATAAAACAAACATTAGTATGTATTTATTTCATCCTCTTTATGGTATTAAATTTATAAACCTTTGCGTGTCTTATAGTTTAATATAAAACTGAAAATAAAATCTAATTTTGGAACAATTGTATTGATTATTTTGGTTTATAAAAAACAACAATGAAAAAATAAACAACCTTCACTTGTAATTTAACCTTTAACAACAAATTTATAGAAAAAAACATTCAAGGTAAATTTTCTTTATAGTAATTAAGGAAAATTAAAATTAAAGAATTAAATTTTGTAATAAATTTATTTTACAGAAAATTTTTATTTTAAAATATTAAAGAAAGAAGCCTTATATCCAAAATAAAACTTGTTGCTGTTTAAATAGACTAAAATTAAGTTTGTTGCCATTTAAATAGACTATCAACCACACAACATTAAAACCATCTATCTAGCCATCTAGCTAGCGAGCCAACATTTATAAAATATTTATTTTATATTGTTTTTGTTGTTTGTTTATTTATTTTACACATTTACCCTAAATACACATCTCCTCCCCACACATTTTGTCCAGTTTATCATTTTCATTTTCGTTATTTTTTTATATTTTTGCTATTGCTACTTCTGCTTCTTTTTTTCAACTTTTGTTGCTTGTGCTGGCTGCTATGGCTAAATATAAAAATATTTTGGGTTTTTCCCAAAAACTAAAAAATAAAAAAGAAACATTGAAATTGTGTTGAACACCATCATCACCACCACCATACCCATCATCACCATAATCGCAGCGTTGTCGTATAACAAAAAGCAGCGTCAGCTTATAACATTTTCATAGCCGTCATAATATATGAATCAAAATAAAATTGTGATTTTATTATTAATAAAAAGAAAAAAATATACTAGATTATTAATTTAATATGGATTCATTTATAGTCAATATTGACGTATTTTGTTGATTTTGTTTATTTTTACATACATATATTTTTTTAATATGTCAAAGATCTGTATTAAAAAATAAGAAAATTATTGAAATTAGTTAATATTATGAAAAAAAATATGTTAAACAAATGTTTGATAAGATTTAAATTTATTAGAAATAACTTTCTTTTTATAAGACAAAGAACTTGAAAACAAAAATTTATCTTTTGTATGTAAATATCATTTTGGGGGATTACTTGTTTGCAAAAATTTATTTTAATGTTTTATACTCAAATAATGTTAGTCAATAAATGATATTATGTTTACTCGAAAAAAAAGTTATGGTTTATACTTAATATGCCTGCTTAATATGTTATACTTTTTTTCATTATTTATTGTTTAATGAAAAAGACAAAATCGAACGATATACAACAGTTTTTGTTTATTTAATAGAATGAAAAAATACATAAATTGCATTTTTACACTTGTTTAAAACAAATTTTGCCCTTTAAGTTTTTATTTCCACTTGAGTTAATATTTATGTTTGTTAGGAAGACAAAAGCCAAGTATTTCCTATAAAGTTCTGCAATTTTTACACTTGACTGAGAAAAATATTGCCTTTTATTTCTATTTAACCAGTAAATTTCTTTTAAATATTTACCTTTATAACTTTTTTATTAGGATTAGGATCACGCTTTTTATTTATGCGAGATATATTTTTTTTTAGAAATTTATTAGATTGTCTCTAATATGTTTCTAATGAAAATATTTCTATTAATTGAAAGTTAATTACATAATGTTTTGATTTATTGATTTACAATATAGTTTATTTTCTGTTAAATGTCTCAATAAATTACCCATGACGTTAATCAATATATTATTAACGTCATTGCCACAAATATAACAAAAATTTGTTTATTTTATTTAATAGAAGAAAAAAATATAGATTTTTAAATTGTAACTTTGGAACTAAATCAAAATCTAATAAATTAAGTTTTGTAATTAACATATTTGAAAGTAAATTTTCAGGACTTTAGAATTACTTAATGATCATTAAATCATTTTTATTAAAATGTATGTACAACAAAAGTTTAATATTGTTAACAGTTATTAAAAAAAAATAATAATAATAAAAATAAAGAAATCATGAACAAAATAACAAATGTATTAAAAATGATAAGATTGTCTTGACATGTACATATACCAGATATTGATTAACAACAATCACGGTTACCAAGTTTAGATAAATCCATAATTCTTACTAAAAGTCCCATTAAAACAATAATATATTTTATACATTTAAAACAAATACATATAATCCCATACATAATATATCATTAAAACAATAATATATAATATTACAGTCATCATAATGCTTATTTATGTATAAAATTTCGATTATGTTGGGCTATCTCCTCTGGAAAGACCGACTCAAAAGATTAGTTTTTTATATTAAATAACTGTTCAAATCTTTGTTTTTCATTCAAAATTTTTACTAATTTTTTTTTGGAAAACAAAAAATATTTGTAATTTGTTTTTAACCTTATAAATTAATAATAATTTTATTTTTTGTTATCTAAACTGTTGAGCGTTTAATTAACATGGGTTTCCCCAAGAAATTTAATGCCATTCAACAACTAGATGGACAGAAAAATTATTGATAAGAAAAAAACTTTCGAGTTTAACAGATAATTTATATTGTTTCGCAATGACTATAACATTTATTAAACTTATATTTTTTAAGATAAAAGAAATCTATATTTATAGCCCTACGTCATAGAAAATACCATTTAAAAAAAAAATATTGATAAAATAAACATTTATTGAGTTTAGATGAAATTTGTTATTACTTTAAAGTAGTAAAATTTTAAAACTGACTAAGTAGTTTATTGTTGACTATTAAGGGAAATTTTAAAATAAAATGGAACTTGAATTTCTATTAAATTATAAGCTAATTTAATAGAAAGTCAAGTTCTTTTTTAATTGTGTTAAACTTTTGTCGACCACTATAATTTTTATTTTTGTAGAAATGTTTTTTCTCTACTAAAGAATGTTTTGCATTTAAACGCATCTATTTTAAATAATTTTATCTTGTTTAAAATAAATGTTGGTATTTTAAAATACGCTAAAGAAATGTTTGCATATAAACGCATCTATTTTAAATAATTTTATCTTGTTTAAAATAAATGTTGGTATTTATAATTATCTAAATTTAGGAAAAAAGAAGGGATGTTTCTTTCAAAGTATATATTTTATAATAAAATGCTTGTTAACTTTTTTTTTCTAATTTTTTAGTTATAGAAATTATCAAATACATTTTTTTTTATTTTGGCATATTTTCAAAAAATTATTTCTATAATTATTGGTTAACAAATTGTATGTATCTACATACAGATACATACATATCTTTTCTTTTACATACATTATACTTTTGTCTAGCTTTTGTTTATTACATATAGAGAACACATTTGAAATGTTGAAAGACGAAGAATTCACATGACTTTAATGTATTTATAAAAAAAAGAAAATTTTATTGAACCTGTTGTATGAGTATATATATATATAAGTATAATTTAATTTCAAAAAAGCTTTGCGTTTAAAAAAAAAAAGTATTTACAAATTGTTCTTTTTTTTTTCTTGATATAATTTCTTGAAATAGAAAATTTATTTTAAAATTTTTATTTAATAAAAATGTATATAAATTTGTAAAATAAAATATATATTATCTACTTTTTTTATGTTGTATCAATTTAAGTAAATATTATAAACATTTAGTACCATAGATTATAACATAGATATGAAGTTCAGTTGTCAAAAACCTAAGTCGATTATCAAAAAACATGAGTCTAAAAATGAAAAGTAAAACAATTGATTTTTGATTGATGAATTTTAATAAAATAACAGCAAAAATTGCTAAATACTTTCCGTTATTTTTAAAATATTCAGCAAAAACTGAAAATACCTCAATATTTGTACTTTTCCAGAGATGGTGTTATATAAGTTACCTTAGTGTTAGTTGTGTAAACAATTTGAAAAGGGGCAACAAACGTTTTTTAAAATGTATGCTTCCTTATAATTATTTCAACCAAAAAACAGTTTAAAAATAAATAGTCTGTGCATATTTTAAATTTATTATATATTTTTTGCGCTTTTTTACAATATCCCTTAGAAGTTCAGTGTTTTTTTTTTTTTTTTAGCCGCAGAAGCTGAAAATTTTATTTTATTTTTCTACAATTTACAATATAGTTATAAATTTACCTGGATATAGAAGATTTTCGAAATTTTTGCGATGCTTGGTTGTTATATTGGTTGTGGAACATAGTAGATAAAATATTTGTCGCTAAATTAGATCCTTATGCAGTTTTTAATGATATTTTATAAAAAATGGTTCTTGAATTGTTTTTAACATATTTTTTGAATAAACTATTAATATAGTTAATCTTTAGTTTAATACAGAAAATATAGAGAAGCGTCGATAAGTCTTGATTTAGTGAGATATTTCACTGTATATTTGGTCAAAATTATCAATCGCGTGCTTTGTTTTTATTATAGAAATCATAAGATGAAGTCGATATGTAATCGTTAGTACTTCATAATATGGCTTTGTCTTCATAAAGCCTTTTCTATTTGATTTAGGAAATAGTGCTCCTTAATCATCATTGTGTAATGTGACAAAAAAATGTACTTTTGTGTTGTTAAAATTATTTCTGAAAGTCTAATTGTATTTATTTTCCCCCAAAAAATATATTTCACACTATAGGAACAAATATTAAAACACTGCGTTACTTCATTTGCTAAATTACTTTATTGGTAAAAGTTCAAAAGGTCACACTAAGTGCTTCGTTAGTCGTTTCGTTTGCTTAAAAATCTAACTTCCAGACCGCTCACAGCAACATACGTCTGGACATTTAAATATCTTATTTATGGCAGGTCTTATACCAAAATTCTTAAAAAAATATGCAACGAATAAAGAAATATCACTCAAAATAGCATTGTTGTTAGTCGAAACGACTAACGAAGCACTTCCAGAGTTAAACTTAACCCGAAAAATATTTCAAATTCGACCCTTAGTGTAATATCAACCAAATAATGATATTAAGTATAAAACTTAAAATATACACAAATATGTTTTTATAAATCGATATAAACCTTTAAAATTGTCTGAAACGAACTACTAAATAAATGTTTTGTTCATTTGAACAACATGCATTTTTTTTTTCAAGTTAAAAAATATATCTGAAATATCAACCGCAAATAAATAAATATTGCTTTTAAATTGCTAACACACTTATTCGATTGTTTTCAATGGCAAACATTTAGTAATTACGTATAATATAGGATTTCCCTAAGATAAATTGCCGTAAATATTATTTTTTAATTAAAAAATTATTCATAAAGAGAAAAACCAGACAAGCAAAGTCAACAACTGACAAATAAAAACGTTTTATTGAAGTTATTGTTAGTTCTTTTGTCAAAAAAACAAAATCACATGAATCAGTTTAAGAGGGAAGAGAAAAAATTTCAGATAATTATAATTGTAATTATGACACCTCAACTGTGAGAACAAAATATAGACAAATAATTAATTTACTTGCAAATTACTATAAAAATAAAGATTCATTCAATAAACTAATGATTTGTTTTTTTAAGTAATAAATGAATCAAGGGTTTAACCGCCAGATTTATACAATAATCATAATATAATAATACAAAGTTCAATAATAATAATAATAATAATAATAATACAATTAAATAAAGAAAAAGTCTTTCATCTTATAAAAAGTAATGTAATTTTTTTATTGTTTAATATCCCTCCTAACAAGATAACACATTTAAATGTCACATTATTAAGTTAATGGGGAAAACCATACGTCATTACTGAAAAAACAAGACTTTAAACTGATAATTAAATTTTTTTTGTGAATGAAGAAGGCTTGTCTAGTTATTTATTACAGCTATTATAACAAACTAATCATAACTTATAAAAAAAAAACGCATTTTAAACCAACACATAAACATTACTATTAGTTAATAGATTTATAAAATATATTTGCGGTTTTAAACCCACAAGTCCAAATAAAAGTAATAATAATAAAATATTGGAATCTCCTAACGTATAAAATTAATTTATTAAGAATTTCCTTTATTTTTATCTTTGATTTCAAATAAATCTTTTCTTTTTTTTTTTTTTTCTCTAGAGACAACAAGTCTCTTGAAATATCATTTCAAAATTGTATAAGATTTCTTTTTTTTATTATTAAGATTATATTTTGTTTAACAAATACTGGTTTCTTTTAAGTTTTATCTTTAAAATAAAGCCCACATTAAAAACAAACACACTCTTACCAATCCAATTTTTTGGAAATTCCAAATAATAAAAAAGTATGGAGCATCAGACAACAACCTAAACTAATATTATTATATGATCATTATCAGTTTTGTGTGTTATTATCATTATTATCATCATCATCTGTGTTTATAACATTAACCCATTGCTTAATATCTGTAGATTGAATTGTAAAGTTCAATTGGTATTTTATTTTTGTTTAGTTTTAATTATTTAAGTTGGGGTTTTCTAATTAAAATTTTTATTTTGGCGACTATGGTTTAACATTTTGTATAAAAAGAATTAATAGGATTGTAAATTTTCTTGGAAAGTTGTAAACTTTCCGATTTGATTAATTTCTTTTAAAATAGAAAATTGTTTTTTATTATAAAATATTTGATATAAATCTGAAGGTAAAAAGTTGTTAACAGTGCAACTAAATGAACTCTGGACTCTTTTGAAGTAGTTTTAAAAGTTTTAATAATTATTGTCAATTTAAGGTTTTTAATATGTTGGTGTCTGCAATGAACTTTATTTTTTTTCACACAAGCATTTGGTCAATACTTTTTTTCTTTTAAAGAAAGTTTTTTTTTTTTTACATCAACTTGTTCTTCAAGGGTTAAATTTCAATGTGATCCAAATAAATGTGTAAAGTGGGTTTTTTTTTATCTTATTTATATTTATAATTTAATTTAACACATGTATAAGTTTAAAAATGACATAATTTCTAAAAAGGGTTTTTCTTAAAGACTTTCATTGGATTTTTTATATTTAATTTGCAGTGCATTATTCACCTTTTTGAACTGTTAATTTTTTTTTTTTCGCTTTATTTGTTATTGACATTTTTATAGTTGAATTTTAACGTTATTTTTTTTTTTGTAAATGTTTGTTGGCTTGTTAAGCATGTGGGTTTATTCACATTTTTAGGTTTTTACCACGCGTGAGGTGTCCGACCCCCCTTTTTTATGATTGTGCGTTTAAAACTGGGTTTTACATAAATACAATCTACCAGTTTTATTTTTCATTGTCAGCATTTTAACTATTTTGTTATAATTTTTTATTTATTTATTTTTTTTTTTTTGCACATGTAAATCCATCCAAAAAACAGTACTTAGCAGTTAAGTGGAAATTTGTGATGGTGGGGTGGAATTTCAAGTCACGCTTAAAATGTTTTCAAAACATAAAGAAGAAGGTAGTGGAGTAAGCTCAAATAAATGTCTTTTACATGTTTGAATGAGTGAATGAATGCTTCCTTTATGAACGTGATTATGCATTTCTTTCTTTATTGTTTAATTTTTATTTGTAATTTTTACACAATTGTTTTAAATGTATTTGGATGCATAATGAAAATGAAGGGAAAAACCACTTTCATATAAGTAAGTGTATGTATGTTCAATAATTTAAACTTGATATTCGAAAGTACATATACAACAGGGTTTTTCCAATTGTACAGCAAAACTTAGTTTTAAAAGTATTTTTATTTATTTATTTTTAAAAATTAAATATTGATATATTAAAACGTAATAATAGAATATATTTTTCTGTTTAATTTATTTAATTCGTTCTTTGAATTATGTGCTGAAAGAAAAAAATCTGTGTTATCAAATTAATTCTATGTCAAAAACCTTAGTTTACCTTTATAAAATTTCTATACAAAAAATTATAATTGGTAAGTTACCAAAACAAAAAAAAAGCGTCAATTAATATCTGAGTGTAGGTATTTATTGTTGGAATTTTTGGCAACTCATTTATTTGTCAATGACTCAAATATTTTTTAAACATTAAAAAAAAACAAAAATCGTTAAAAATCTTTTGAGATGTATTAATGAATATTAATTTATTATGGAATAACCAATTCTATAATTCATTACATTTAATATAAAAATTTCCCAAATGTTTTTTGCTTTAAATTTGTGGTTAGTTTTTTTTTTCTTAATTTTCAAGTGAAAATGTTATCAGGGGTTTTTTTTCTTTTCTTTTCGTTATAATTTATATATTATTAGATTTAAACAGTATTTAGTTTATTCTTATCTTTTAAAAAATAATTGTTTTCTTTTTTTTTGTAAAACAATTTAATAGTTATAAATCATTGAACTTTTAATATAATATATGAAGGACTTTATAATTTGTTACTCTTTCTTATATGAATATAAAAAACAAGACACTCTCTAACTGTCAAATTCCCCGTAAGAAAAAAAAAAACAGAAGCTGTTTAAATATTGATTTTAATTATTAATATTTTTATCTTTAAAAACAACCTTATTAATAATTTGGGTTTTCCTTAATTGTTTTATAAGTTTCTGTATACGGAAATTCTTATTTTATAAAAATAAAAAGCCGCTTATAATATTATTAAATTAAAAGTAAAAAGAGCAGCTGTTATAATAAATGTTTCTAAATTAATGATGATTGTTTGTGTTCTTTTATAATAATTTGTTTATTGTATATAAACAGAAAATAAATGTACATATATTTAACAATTTTCTAAATAAATATTATGAATCGAACATTAAATAAAATTGTTCTTTATGAAAATTTTATAGATTTTGCAATATTCTTGCATAAATGTTGATTTATATTAATAAGATTCTAATCTAAATGCAGAACAAACAACAAATTAAAATATGTGTAGCTAAAAACAGTTAATAACTAAAAATTTTCCAAAGAAAATTTCAAACATTTTTTACAAATAAAAATAATAAATAAAATTTAAATAATTTGTTTGTCATCTTGACTTTTGATTCGCGTAGAAAAAAAGTTTTAATATTTAAGAAATTGTCATCAACAGAACACAATTGTATTCCCGTTGGCAATGTTGTCATATATCGATGACTATTAATATACTTTTGTTATTTTGTAAGAAAAATCTGCATTGATATTGTCTTTAATTACCTTTGATTTTGTTTAGCTGAAATCAATAAAACTAAATTCTTATTTTTATGTATAAACTTTTTTCTGTCTACCAATTGTAGTTTAAATAAAAAACAAGTAAATAAATTCCGTTAAAAAGGAAATAAACGGATCCACCACCGTTTAATGATGAATAATAATCTGATAGTTTAGCAATAAAATAAATAAAATTGTTTTTAATTGAAAATTTTAAACCACATTAAGAATATTTTGGTTCGAATATATGTTATAAAAATGTAGTTTTGTAATGCTTTGGTTCTTGTTACATGGCAAGACTAGATAGGGCAATTAAGATCGCCTTAAATGCGGCCTTTTTAGATTTCATTAAGATAATAATTAAAAAAAGCAATTAAAACGAAATGAAAAATAATTTTGAACATGTTAAAATGTAAAACTTTGGCTAATTCCAAAACTTTATATATTTTTTAGTAAACAATAAATTCATTTGTCATTCATTCGGTCGAGATTAGCACTGTAACTGTAAACAGTTCAAATTGTTTTATTTATTTGTTATCAGTCAGTATTAAATGGGTTTTTCTAATAGGAATTTAATTTTATTTGTATATTTAAATACTTAAATAGTGTAAATTATATTGGCGCCAGTGGGTTAAAGGTAGATTCTATATTTTGTAGAAAATGTAAACTTTCTTGTTTTCAAATTGAATTATATTTTTATTATCAGAGCAGCAAAAAATATACAATATAGTAATTTTTTTTCAGTTATTGAAATGAATTAAACTCTTAATTATTTATTAGTTTTATTTCAGAGCACTCGCCAAAACTCGCCAAAAAATTTTAAATTTTGTGACAATTTTTAGAATTGGAAATTTTATTGCTTTTGATATGCACTCTTTCTTATACATACAATATTTTTCTCATTTTTGCGAAAAGAAACAAATTCCATTAGATTCTTCAAATATTTAAGTAGTTAGACCTTTAAACAATTCTGAAATTAATAACGTTTTATAAAATACACAAACAAATAAAAATGCATTTTATTATTTTTGGCTTTTTTTTTCTGCCAATTAATTAAAAAATTTATACAAATTAATGTCAAATTTAATTAACTCCATTTTTTATTGTTATTTTTTTTTTTTTTTTTTTTTTTAAATTTTTGGGGGTACCATTTTTTATTTTTTTTTTTTTTTTTTTTTTTTTTTTGAAATTTTGTGGATGATTTTGTTATTTTTTCTTTGCCAAGCAATAACAGATAAAGTAAACAAAACAACAAACCAAATCCCAATGTTAATAACCGTTAGATAGAATATTTTAGATAAATTTAAAGACATCTAATAATACTAATATTTCAAGTTTAACTACAGACATTCAAATTGCCTTATATTTAAAAAAAATCTAGACTTTTTCAATATTTATGTTTTTGATAGTTGAGTTATAAGAAGAAAATGATTTTTTTACATTTAAATTTAATACCAATTTATTTAAATCTTATTAAATGTTGTCATTTAAAACTAAAGTCTGTTTTATTTAAAGTCATATTCCAATAATAAATATCTATTGTATTGTATATATTTTATACTAATTTATGTTAATACAACATACATATTCATATCTAATGAGCTGATTTTTTGTGAAGTTTTTTTTTCTCTCTCTCTCTTGAATAAAAATCTTATTAAAGTTAGAAATAATTATTTATATTGGTATTGTTATTAAGTTTTTTTTTCTTAATTTAGTAAAAGTGTGCTTTGCTGGTGATGTTGATGATGATGATGATATTACTCACTTTTAAAAAAGCTGTTAAGGGGGAAATCCCAAACAAAATATTGTCTGTTCATATATATATATATATTTTTTGTATAAAGGTGGAAGTTTATTTAACTTTTTTGTGAAATATTGCACTTGAAAAAATTATATGATTCTTTTTTTTTTTTTAATGTGGATTTAAAAATATTTGAAATAAAATGCTTAACTTTAAAAAATAAAAATTGCATATTTTGTTGAGCATTTCATAGAATACTACAACAGTTAGGTTTTTTATTATTCATTTAAACATTTATATGAATGAAGTATTTATTTACAAATTGACATCAGCAATATTTAAAAATATTTGTGACACTATTATAACATTTTTTCCCCTCTCCCTCTCGCTTATTCACAAATAAATATAAAATTTAAATAAATCGTTTTCAATCAAATTAAAATTTATATAATTTATTCTAAGAAAGTTTGAAGTTCGTAGCAGGGTGGCGTGAAGAGGTGTATTGAAACAAAAAAAAAATTACAATATACAATGAAATGCCACAAAATACAAAATTTTATTTATAATCTTGTGGTTTCAAGATATCAAAAGACAGGCAATAACCCGTTTTATATGTTTTCTTAACACCTTTCTTAGCAAAAAAAAAACTCTTACCAGCAATAATAGAAAAAACTTTGGCGCTCACTTGTTGTTTAATCTCCCTCTCTCTCTCTAGGTCTGGATATTAAAATTCATATATTTTGCATACACGAGTTTAAATTGAACAAAAAAATCTATAAAAATAAAAACTATACAATAGAAAGACACTAGAAATTTGTAGATGATTATTAACAAATCTATAGAAAAGAAGAGTGAGTGAATAGAGAAAGAGATAGTGGGATATTAAAAATGTTAAATGACGTAAAATTATTTACAAACCCTTGTACCACAAATATCAATTACAAACTACGTAATTTGAAATTTTATACCTAATCAGCATTTAATTTCTTGAAAAAATCTAACTGTTTACAGATAAATATAAAAATTCCTTAAGTTAATTTGCAAAATTTTTGTTAAATAATATAAATAAATAACTATTTCTACTATTTTTTTTATAAAAAAAAAAATCTACATAAATCTTTTTCTTTTTGAATGACTCAAATTGAAATACTTACACGTGTTTGATAAAAAAAAACAAATAAATAAATAATACAATACAATACAAAAAATATAAAAAAGAGTAGAAAAATAAAACTATAATAAAAATAGATTGCAATTAATTAAAGTGAAATGGAGCAGAGCAGAAAGTCGTCAAAGTCTATAAATATGTAAATTTAAAATTCCCCTCCTCTATTATGGAATTATATAATTTGCATATGCATATAAATTATAAAAAAATATACACAAACATACATACATACATATGTGAAAATATTAATATGTTTGACTTTAAAACAAAAGCTTAACTTAATGACTATAAAATTAAAAAACTCACATAATAATCCTATTATGTGTATATTATTATCTTTTTAATTTTTTTTTTTTAATAACTCTAGCAATTTAGGCCGCTTAACTGAAAAAAAAACTTTTGATTTAAATATTAAATCTATAAATATCTTTATATTTTGAATTTAATTTTAAATTTGAATAAACCAAAAGCTGTAATTAAATCTTAAAATAGTATTAGATGGTTTAAACTTTCTTTAAAGGTTGTTTTAAATCGTTAACATTTAAAATTTTTTGGTAGAGAATATGATTATGTTTAAAAAAGAAAACACCACTTAGAGTTGGAATTGAAAAGAAAAAAATGTTATACATCTCAACTCGGTGAAAATAATTATAATTTGAATTCAATAGGAAGACTGGATGTAATACAATAAATTTTATGAGAACAATTAAAAAATAACGATATCGAGACTATATTATTCTTTGCTAAAACTTTTATACCCTTCATAGTTTTTAATTTTTTTTTTTAGTTCTTGGCCCATTACTTGGTTCTTTATGAATGATTCTGGTTAATTAAAAAACCATAATAAAAAAAAAAAAAAATTAAAATTGTGTATTGCCCTATATTTCACTTATTATATCGAAAATGTTTAAGCATGTCTCCACCATTTACAAACTTATCGAAAGGACTTCCAATCGTTTGAAATATATTTACATACATATTATATATGTATGTATGTCAGTCAACTACTGTGGGCTTCATAAACGGTATTTTAACCGTCACACAGACGGACTTTAACCCATCCTCACCATTTCCAACATGGATTCATAAAATAAATTTGTTTACTCTCCTACGAAAATTGTGGAAATTACAAACGAAATGACAAATTTGTAAATACCCCTGCGATGAATCCAAAAATCCAAAAATGTTTTAAAAAATGAATAAAAAGTACATAATTAATAAATATATTGAAGTACTTTTTTTAGTGGGTACTAATAAAAATTTGAAAGAGTGCAAAATATTATACAAAAATAAACCAATTTCCACCAAAAACTAAAAAAAGTATGTAAAAAATGTATTAATTACAAAAAAAAAAAAAAACTATTTTTTTAAGAAACCAATTTTAAAAACAAATTTTAAAATTCCTTAAAAATAAAAAAGATCACAAATGTTAAAAAGCTAATATTTCTAAAAAGTATAAAATTTTTTTTATTAGAAATTAGTGAAATTTCTTTTTAAATAAAAATCAAAAAGTACCACCAGTAAAAAAATTCTTTTTTTTTAAGAAAGTACTAATTTTTAATAAAGTACCAATTTCATAAAAAAAGCCAATATTTTAAAATAAAATAATATTATATTTAATTTAATTTAAAAAATAAATTTCTCGTTCAACTTTAAACATTTTGCACTTTAAAACTTGTTATAATTTTTTGTTGTAGTTGTTGTTTGTTGTCTTCCTCTGTTTTGTATTCAACATTTTTTGCCGTTGTTATTGTTATTGTTAATTTATATTGTTTGGAATATTTATACGTATGTACATACTACGTTAAATATGTATATGTATCTGTAAGTATGTCTATCTATTTGTATAGAAATTTAACTCGTTTTTTATATGATGGGAATTTCATGGGGTTTTTCTGCACAAATACACACAACCAAGACATGGCGTTAAATAAACACAAGCAAATATGCAGCACATATTCAGATATTTATAACAAACAATACATGTGTTTTATATAGTTTTTTATTATTATAATTATTGGTATTTGTTATAACCCCTACAGAACAACCATATAAAACAAATTAAACAAACCATCTTTAAATTAAAAAAAAAAAAAAACATCATCATCATTGTTGACGTTGTCTACGTAGTCTGTATGTCTGTCCGTCTATACGTTTGACGTTACCTTCATTTCTATTTTACGAGTATAGTATTTTTTTCTTTTCATTTGTATGGGTATAATTATTAAAAAAAAAACATTTAGTTAACAGCAAAAAATCTCATAAAACATTATTTAAAAAAGCTTAAACAAACATTATAACCAGCTTTTTTATTTATAAAATAACAAAATAGCTGACGATTTTTTGATTTATGTATAGTAATATACATATGCATTCATTCATGATTTTCTTTTTTTTTATTATTTAAAGGAAATAAAGCTTAAAGCTTTCTTAAGCTAAAAAAAAAACGTTAAGATTTGAAATGAAAATTAAATAGCCTTAAAAGAAACTTTTTATTAAATTTTGTATTTTTTTTATTTTCATTTTAGGTGAAAGATGTGTCCATTTGGCCGCTCAAGCTGGTTTTATTAACATTTTACGCATATTAGTTTTATATGGAGCTGATATTAATGCAAGAGTAAGTTTCTTCTATATTATTTGGAAATTATAAATTATTTACTTAAATTTGCTTTTTAATTTTACAGGAAGGCAAATCTGGTCGCACACCCTTACACATTGCCATTGAATGCTGCAATGAAGATTTAGCCAATTATCTTTTGGATGATTGTCAAAAATTGAATTTGGAAACAGCCACCTATGCAGGATTAACCGCCTATCAAGTGGCTTGCATACTTAACAAATCAGAAATGCAAAATATTTTAGAAAAACGTGGAGCTGAACCTTTAACGCCACCAGATAGTGATTATGATAGTAGCGATATTGAAACAGATCTTGACGATTCAAAGGTGAGCCTCTAAAAATTAAAAAAAAAAAAACAAAACAAAAGAAAGCTAATAAAAGTATGAAAATATCATGTAATAAAAAAAAAATTAAGGAATTAAACTGAACAGGCCTTCAGTTTGTGTTAAAAAACAAAATTTATTAATGTATTCTTAACCAAATACAAAAAAAAAAAAAATAAATGGAAACAAATAATATAAAAAAAATATATATATAGTTAAAATTTTTAGTCTATTAAAATTTACAATTATATTATAATAAAATCCATAAAAAAAAATTATAAAATAAAAATGCTCATAATATTTACAAAATTTAAAACAATTTTAAAAACAAAAAGTTCTATGTTTTAGTAGAGCTATTACAAAACAAAACATCATAAATATTAAATACATACCTACATATATAACTACAAAAGAAATTTCAATTGATTTTTTTTTTTTTATTTTTTTAAATAAAACTTATAAAATAAAAACTTACAAAATCCAAAAAAGAAATAAGTTCATATTTCGAAATCGTATTATGTTTGCTATACTGGACTTGAAAGCAAAAATTTAAACCATAATAGAATTTTAAATTGAAAAATGTTTAAACAATGAAATTCCTTAATAAATCTATAAATTCATGTCTTAAAATTAATTAAATTAAAATTCTTCTATATACTTACTTATTTTCTTTAATATAAAAAATATGTCCCTTAATTTTAAAGATATTAGAAAACATTAAAAATCTGCATATTAAGTTTAGTATATGTATGTGTTTATAAACAACCAACAAAATAATTTTTATTATTATTATTTTTTTTATTTTAAAAAGGGACCAATTTTCTCTCAATAACATTAAAAACAAAACATTAAAATATTATTTAATAAAACAATTATAGCTGTTAATTTTTTTCTTTTTAAGTAAATTGTAATTCTATACTTCGTGTGTTGTGTCTGTTTTAAATAATTATATTTAGTTCTTGAATATTTTATTTGTGCTTTAGTTTTATAAGTGTATGATAATC
The DNA here is from genome assembly GCA_001735545.1 of Phormia regina. Lineage (NCBI taxonomy): Eukaryota > Metazoa > Arthropoda > Insecta > Diptera > Calliphoridae > Phormia > Phormia regina. The sequence continues at coordinate 24,472 of MINK01187695.1, forward strand.
TTGTGTCTGTCAAAGTAGTTTTTAGTTTTCTTAAAAATAAGTTCATAGAATTCTTTAAACTTTTAAAATACTAATCAAAAATATCATTTAGTCTTTTTTTTTTTTCTTTTTTCTTCTTTTTAAGTTTTAATATTAGTTTAATGTTTATTAATGTTTTGACTGAACTAATTATGTATTAAAAAAGCTAAATAAAAATATCAACCAAAAATCTATTTTCAAATAAAAAATTAAAATATTTTATTGTTATAAAAAAACAACAATTAAAGGTCTTTTTTTTATAAAATTTTGGTTTTGTAAACATGAAAATATTTTAAAATAATAACACACAGGTATGTAAATATTTATATAAAAAATAAAATTATTTTGTTGGTTTTGTTAATTTAATTAGAGTAAGTATTTTTTTTTTTTTTATAATTTATTTGATTAATTGTAAACTGTAGTTAAAATATAAATTTAGTTTAAATCAATTAAAAAAAAAAAAAGTAAAAAACATGTCAAAGTTATAATTTGAACTTTTTTGTTGTATATTTAAACTTCTATTATTTTGCTCAAATTTAAAATTAATTTTGCAAAGGATATGAAATAATTTTAACAAAAGCAGAAAGCTAATAACGTAAATTTCTAAAGCTGCTTCTTCACGATTTCTGGACAAGACTATATAATGAAATATATCCAATCCAATAAATTATGAACTTAAAAAAATTAATTTTCACACACGGACGTACACCAGACGCACACAGACTAATGTTTCTCAAAAATTATTTTTAATTATGACAATAACGAATATTATGTATGGCTTTTATTGCTTATTAAGCTTTGTTTTTTTAATAGATTTTAATTTCTCCCTTCTTTTTTTTATATAAAAAAAAATGTAATTTTTTATTTTTTCTAATTTCAGTTATATGATCGCTTTGGTGATCCTGGTTACTTTGTTGGTTACAAAGGTGGCAATGCCATGACTGTGGCTTGATAATTCCTACACTATACCATATAAATCTAGAACCTCTGATTCCAGTAACAAATACACCATTAATGCAGTAATTAATTGAATATTGTTGTTATACACGTTCTTAAAATACATTTAAAGTAAATAACGATTTAATTTACCAACCTCCCCTCCGCTCCCCCTTTCAGACCGAAAATGTATATAAAATGACCTGACTTCCCAACTTATTATTTTTGTACAACGATTTAATTTTGTATGACTTCTCTTAAAGTAAAATAAATTCCTTTTTGCCTAAATCTATTAGTTTGTTTTGTTAAGTTTTTGCTTTTTTTTTTGCAATTTCTTAAATATTTTTTCCATATATATGAATGTATTTTATAAAAATAATAAAAATTAAATATTTTAGTTAATAATATAAAAACAATATGGTATGTGTCGTTTTTGTAACATGTAAACAAAAATAAATATTTGTTTTATTTAATCAAGCAAATTTTAAATTTTATAATTAAATTGATTTTATTTATGTATTGAAACGAAAAAAAAGAAACAAGCAGAAAATATGTAAAATAGAAAATAATTTACACATATTTCCAAAAAGAAATAAAATAATAATATAATTATTAAGATAATAAATATTTTTATTACATTTGAAAATTTAAAGAAGGTAGGTTGGGAAAAAAATAATAAAATTGTATAATATTTAAGAGTAATTCGTCTTGTTGCTTTTACATTATTTTATTATTTTTATTAAATAATTCATGTGGTTCATATTAATATTTCAACTATTTATTTAAATAAACAATTGGAAATTTAATTTGATGATTGTGTAACATAACGATTGATATAATATTGGGAACTAAACGTCCACCTTTTCACTCAATTCTACAAAAAAAAAAAAAAAAAACTTTTTACCAACGGCAAAACTTGATATTTGTAACAAAATGGTAAACACGCTTTCCACTTTCCGCTTTTACGCCTAAAATTATACTAAATAATTTTACAGATCTAAAAGTCTATAACAATAATTAAAAAAAGTACCCCCTTACACAGTGTCTCATTCATCCAAATTAGAACGACAAAAATACGAAAATAAAAAATAAAAGTTCCATGGATTTTCAAATTTAAAAATACGATTGTCATATAAAAATTTTAAATTTAGTATTTTTAAATACATGAAATCAAACAAAAATGTTTATTATTTATTTCCATTCAAATTACAAATTTCAATCGCTTACTAAAAAAATTAAGGCTATTTTTATTTATGAAGTTGATGTTGCGACCTCTTTTTTATACCCCTTACCACAGGTTATCATTCCGCTTTTTCAGTAATGATAACACAGACTTACAGAATGAATCCATTTTTTAATTGGCTCCAGTTCTCGAGATAGAAGTTGTATTATAAATTGAAGTATATCTCGAAAAGAAGCATATCTTGTTCAAAAAATATCCAAAAATTCTAATTAAAAAATTTATACAAAATTGGGGAAAAAACTGTCAATTAGTATTTGAGACCTTTTTTGTAATTTCATTGCCATTAGTTAGAAAATTACCATTAAATAGTAATGGAATTTTTTATACTCATCATTATTTACTATAAAATAATGGTAATTTAATGCTTAAAATTTGCATTTGATTAATACTGAGGTTGTCATTTATTCGACAACTGCAATGTCGAATAAAATTTTATATATATTTTTTTCATTATTCGTATAATCGAATAAAATTGGAATATTCTTCGATTCTTCGAACGAATATAAAATAAAGTAAACAACAACCGAATTTAAAAATTATTTGTTTTTTTTTTTTCAATACATTAACTTGAACGAAGCTTTCGTTCGCATTTAGAGATACAATATACAAAAACTGAGACCATTATATAATGAAAATAAATTTCTTTTAAAATAATTATTTGTAAAGAATATAATTATGTTTCACATACGTCTAATGGTGGCAGCACAGTAAGAATATCATTAAGATATAATCACTTAGGTTTTCTATTCAAATTACTCACTATGGCGAGGTACGAAGGAGTTAAAAAGACCAGTTATAAGTAGGCCCCCTCTACGAAATACAAATGGAGGCTGGACAAGAAATAATATCGAAAAGGGGAATCTGTTTGTTAGTCATCTAGAGAACGTGTTTTCCCCAAATTTATCAGATGGCATAATGGAGTTGCCACTTGTTGTATCCCGTTTTAGAGCAGTTGAACCCATTTGTTTTGAGATTCGAGATATCGACAAGGCTATTGTTGATTTAAACTCCAAAAAAGCACCTGTTAGCAATAAGAATAATACTTTTTATTTTTAATGCTATATTACGCCTTGAATATTATCGACCAGAGTGGAAGGTCTCATTGGTTAAAATGAAATAAAGTAGAATCGTATATGCCTATTATCCTGTTGTCGAATATATCAAAGCTATTTTAGAAGCTATTAGTGAAAAAATTGAAACCGATAGTTAATCGTTTCGATTGTATTCAAACACATCAATTTGGTTTTAGATAAAAACAAAGCACCATAGAACAAACTCACAGGCTTATAAATATTTATCTGCTCTCTTCATTGTCGTTTCTCAAGCCTTCGATAAAGTATGGCACGAAGGATTATTATTTAAAATTAAACAACAATCACCCACAAATACGCATAAGCTGCTAGAAAGCTATTTAAGTCATCGAAAGTTTGTTCTTAAAGAGGAAGACTTTATGAGCTCACCGCAGTCCATTGAAGCAGGTGTACCCCTAGGAAGTATATGCCAGCTAATAGTCGAACCCATATTTCAACATTTGCAGATGACACAGCTATACTAGGCGGTCATGAAAACCCTCAAGAAGCATCTAAACTCTTGCAGGATCATATACTATTTTTAGAAAATTGGTTGAAGCAATGGAGAATAAAAGTGAATGAATAGAAATGTATTCATATTACATTCACATTGCGGAGAGATTTGTGCCCCTCAATCCTGATAAATAATCAGATTATACCCCAACAAACGGAAGTAAAATACCTTGGTATGCATCTAGATCGACGTCTTACGTGGAAATCACATATAGATAAAAAATTAACCCAAATGAAGTTGAAATCACTTCAGATTAACTGGCTAATTGGTAGAAATTCTAAATTAAGTCTGGACTGCAAACTGTTGATCTATAACTCAATTATAAAGCCAATATGGTGCTATGGTATCCAACTAGCTTCAAATGTTGAAAAAAATTCAAANATTCCAAAATAAAATACTTCGAATGATAACCGCAGCACCCNGGTATANAAAANATGATNATATTCACAAGGACCTCAATGTTNCTATTGTTAAAGATGAAATAAGAAAACACGNAGAATCCNATTTGAGGAAGCTTGAAGTACACCCTAACCCACTTGCTCGAAACATAATANGAAGCGAAGGCTACAACCGTTTGAGANNAAGGAANACAACAGANCTCCGNCTAAGCTAAANTNTTTGATTACATATNGTTNTTCGTCNGACAGTGGTTGGACATAATATAAATTAAGATTTAGAGTTAAGATTTGAATTACTTATTGTTAGTTCACTTAATTTAGTGAAGATCCAATAAATAAATTTAGATAAAAAAAAAATACAGTGTCAATAATGAATTTGCCCCTCATATGTTTTCAAATTCAATATTTCCTTTTTAATTCATTTATAAAAATTTAAACCAATTGACATCAAGTTGACACCACTATTTATTTAAACATTTCTAATAATTTTTAATGTTCTAATAATTTTTAATGTTACCGCAGATTTGAAACGATTTTTTTCTTTAGTGTATAAATATTATTCTTAAAAGTTGTTTTTGTATTTGCAAGTTGAATATTGAATATGAATTAATATTATGACATCTTATGATATTTAGACAATTAAGAAATCCATTGTCACTTTCCTTGAGTTAATTAACCACGTTTTGTTCAGGATGGTATGCCAGCAAAATGATTCAATGTAAAATCGCCTAAAGCTATAATTAAAATTATTGCATTAAGTTGTGATATCAGCAATTTTTCTTGTTGCAATTATGAGTTTATAGGAGAGAGAGAGAGAGAGAGGAGAAGAGAATACCAAACATTTACATTCTCTTTACTTGTCTTGCCTACAAAGTAAAAATTGCTGTGTGTGAACCCGGGCTAGCTATATAGTCATTATTATCATACGATATCAACAACTCAATGCTATAATTTTAATTACCTTTATTTCTACTATCAGATCAGTAGGTATTTGCATATGTGTATATGTTAGTTACAGCAAAAATATCATATAAATATCCCTAAAATAATTTGTATAATTTAAGCAACCATATTATGGTTGTAGTAAGCCAATAAAGGCAATAGCTATTGCCAATAAGATGTCGTGGTATTTGTGTACTATGTATATGTTAGTAAAAATATCATATTATTTTTTATAATCCTTAAAATAATTTATATAATTTAAGCAACTATATTATGATTGTAGTATGCTAATAATGGTAATAGCTGGAAAATTCCTAAGCAGAGAGGAATTTTATTGACACCATTAAGATCTCGTGGCATTTGTGTACTTGTATATTAGAAACACAAAAAATATTAAGTTATTTTTTAAAGTCCCTTAATTAATTAGCTCCTTCGCGATTTGCTTTCCTTATTTTTTTTGGGAAGATTACCCATTGAAGCCTAAATTCCTTCTGTATTTATATTGTCGGCACCTTTTTTATTTTCAGAATTAGGAAATCAACACTTTTGGCTCTGTATCGTCTTTCATAAACTTTTCGTTTCAAATTAGCCCAAAAAGGTTCATTTCCCATGAATTCTAAATATTTCTTAATTGTGTTTTTGTCACAATTATATTTCCTACCCAATTGACGATATGATTTTGCACTGGCACCTATTACTTAATTTTTTATTTAGAGCGTAATTTGGAGTCTTGTAAACTGCATTTTTGACCAGATTCACTTTTTCTTTCAATTGGCATATTGTTCTCATATAAGTTTACTGTCTTATATATAAAGGTTTTTTTGAATCCCATGTCCTTAAAGTGAATATTCTTCACTCTATGCTATAGAAACTAATAATTTGTTTGCAACAACCAAAATATTGTTGTCTGCTTCTGGGTTAAAATTTGTATGTTGCTAATGCTCGAGGAAATGTTGAAGATATCCAAAATTAGAAAACATTTCTTTAAATATTCCTAGTGTGACAAGCTGTATACAGTTGCGGTAAAACAAGAAAATATTTTGTTACAGTCGGCTCTATAAGTACTGAATTGTACATCAAAAAAATAAACTGTACGTTGAATGGGGTCATCGATAAAATATTTATGCATTTCAGAACAAATAAAGCATTTTGACATCAATTTGTAAGTGCTACAATCATAATATAGTTGCTTAAATTATTTTAAGGATTATAAAAAATCATATGATATTTTTACTAACATATAAAAGTACACAATTACATCGACATCTTAATGGCTCCAATGAATTCTCTAGGTATATATTTTGGCATATTGTGATCTTTAGAGCATGGAAAGTTTTTGTAACTTGATTTGGGATATATGGAAACATAAGAATTCTTTAAATATTTTGTATTAAAATTAATTTAAATGAATTTCGATAAATCTGTAAAAAACAGATCAACTGATCTTTATTATTTTTTAAGATTTTTTAAACTAATTATTGTTTAGAAATTTAAATTCTTTTTGTTTTTTTAAGATTATATTTTTGTATTTTTTAAAGCATATCATTCGATTTGTGTTGTATATTAAATGTGTAACATGTCGAAATAATCATTTATGGTCCCATATTTTCGAGTCCTGATTTGATTCCAAGTTGATTTAGCTATGTCCGTCTGTTAAAAGCAGAATAGGGCTCAAAAGGGACAGTGTATAGGGAAAGAAATTTAGCTCAAATATTTATCTCATATAAGTTTTGTTTGCTACTGAATTAGAGTAAAATCAGTTAATAACTAAAAAAATTATGGTAAAAATAATAGAAACATAGGGTGTCTGTTGTAGCTTCATTTCATAGTTTTCTGCTGATATCTTTTAAACAAAAGCATGTACAATAAAGGTTGATATAAATTTGGAAACCAAAACTGGTCGTGGTCCGCTCAGCCGAGCCGTATATAACATTCGCCCTTGTTTTAAAAGTATTTCGTGATTTCTGCTGTTTACAATAAAAGGGTCAACGAGTTCATAAGTCATGGTTAGAACTATAAAAATTCTACTTTTCTGTGAACTGCAATATAATATTATTTATATATAATAAGCTAAAATTCTAAGCTCAAACGAATTTAAGATCCATTTCCCAGCAAAATTTGCAGCATACCCAGAAGCAGGTTTGTAAGGGAGAGATAAAATAACTCTCTCTTACCAACCAGCTTCAAGAAGGCATGATTTTTGTTCGTGATGTCCTACTTGGTAGGGCTCTTTGCTGTGCTACGTATTAGGTTCATACATGACTTTATTATGCGCATTTTGAGGCATCATAGATGTGATGATATCATGCCTCTTTTATGTGAAACACCTAACTTGTAGTTAAGGCCGGCTGTGTTGAGCGTCTTTGTATGTTTTTATATTTGTTGGACGTAAATACTTTTTTGCGTTTTTTTATTATATTATCCTCTCTCCCTCAATGGAAAGGAATCATACATATGAGTGTTATCAGGTTGTGCTCTGTAAAACACCGTGTGTTTTTTATTAAAAAGGAAAAAGAAAAAAAAAGTTTTATTTCAACAATGACGAAAAATGTTAATTTACACAATTCATTGCTGAAAAATGAAGAGAGCTAAAAACGAGGACTAACTGGTGAAATTTAAACAGTAAAATTTTAAGTCACACAATCTTCTGTTTGTAATAAAAATTTATATTAAAAATTAAAAGTTAAAGTTAATTAACTTACAGAAAAAATTTACTAAATAACTTAAAACTGCGCTATTGAAATATTTTTAAAACGCTTAATACTTTGTCTTTATTTTCCTGTCTTGGAAAAAATATAATAATCAGCAAAAAAAATGTGCCTATTACAAATAAGAACAATCCATCACTATGTAGATCCTGATCTATTCTATTACCGAAAATTTCTGTATAAATTTCCCGATGTGATGAACGGAACATTTTTATAACAAAGAAAAAAATGCCATTTAATAAGTTGGGATCATAATGTGTGCTATTGCGTTTGTATTGTCGTTAATGTCATAAAAAATTTTATACAAATAAAAGCTACAATAACAACTGTTGTTTCATAGAAAAATTCATAGAAAAATTTTATTGACTTATGCACAGATACGGCATTGATAGCACACTTTGTGGAATTACGCTTAAGTTAATTTTTTCTATAAATTGCTATTCTACAAAGTAAATTTTTTTATAGAATTTACTATTTTATAGAAAATGTTTTAGAAAATCTTTGCTAGTTAGAAGTATTTATTAAAAACGTAGACCAGAAGTGAAACCCCCCACCCAGAAACTGAATGAAAAAAAATTAAACTAGAAATAATCATCCATGCAGAGAAAAAACAGTGTTTACAACGATGATCACCAACAACTATTCAATGATTACCTACCTAGCAGTTTTTTGTATTGCTTTCAATAATACCGTGTTCATGGTAGTACATGTTATGTGGATTCTATTCAGTCATCTTAATGATTATCCCATGTGAGAAAAAATCTTTACATTCCATATAAAAGCAATTTGCCCATAGTTTGCAATGAAGAACAAAACAACAGCAAAAAACCAACAACTCTATGATGCACTGTAAAAAAAAACAGTTATATGAAAAAAATATAACTACCGTCGGAATATTACACATTTTTTGTCACTTGAACAAGAAGGAAGTTTAGATTGTATAATTTCCTATACGACAGTTTTTGTAAATGGAAAAACGAACAATCTATTGAAGAAACGCGAAGGTGTAGATTCCCGCATTTAAAAGGAAGCGAAAAACACGCCAATCGAAATTGCAGAAATGCCGCATTAAGTCCCTTCAACATTTCAACATATAGGAACAGTTGTGTCAAGGAAATCATAAATTAAGAATTGAAAGACCAGATGGTCAGGTCCAGCACCCAATTGATATTTCTAACGATACAGATATCGAGCTGGTGGCATTCGTACGAAAAGTTAAGGAAAAAACCCAACATATCATTGCCTCCAAAGTGGTAGTTGAAGCTGAAAAGTACTTTTAGGTAAGGCATCCAATCCAGAGAAGCTATTCGAAGAGTTTTACGGAGTATGCATAATTTTCAAGGCCGGACTGGACGAAACAGAGCCATTGGTTGATCAGTTGCCACAAAATAGAACAACGTGGAATAGAATTTTCTCGAGTGCATCCTAAATAAGAACATTTCATTCGAAAGTTTCAGTCTGGTTTTTGCTCATGAAAAGCATAATTTAACCTGTATATTCAGATGGCAAAGACATTCGTATGTTTGGCAGAGGAAAACCGAATACTTCCCTAAGATTCACGTAATTTGCGTAGTACTCGTAAAACATAGGTGTGGAGGGTGGGGGTATGCATGTCGTTATTCATGCGAGTGCCGGGAAACTTGACTTTATTGTAGGAAAACGATGGACAAAAATCCTGTTGAGCTGGAGTCTTCCTTTAAAGAAAATCTTAACTACAAAGTGCGAGAAGCTTGACATTAGGGATTCGTTAGATTTTATGAGTTAATGATTCCCAAGCATACATCGGCTGTTGTGAAGAAGTTGGCTTATCTCGGGAACTGCCACTCATATGGTGTATAGGACAACCCTGCCCAAGGCCCAGATCTTAATCTCCAAAGAGAACCTGTGGTCAGTGCTAGAAAATAAAATCCGAAGATCACCCATATTTCTAATTTCAGAACTGAAGACGGGGCAAAATTAGTCCAAATTTATACAAAAATATTTGATTGAATCTATGATAATTTCGGCGCTGAAAAGCGGTCCTGGTATCGAAAAGGATACAATACGAAATATTAGATATTCAAGTATATCTTACTAAAAATAAAATAGAATTTATGACATTTATCAATACTGAAATGATCGCCATCATTTAAGCTGTGAGCTCAAAAACGTGAATTATTGTTTAATTTTCATTCTATCTTTTTTTATAAGAATTAATTTTCTATTTATATTTTTTTAATAAAATCACAAATTTATAGATGCTATTGACGTGATATGAGTTTCGTTTTCTAATGAGCAAGAATAATCGAAATGTTTTACACTTTTCCTTAAATCCTTGACTGCATCAAATTAAAACTGTGAGTGTACGTATATGGTAAAATAGGAACATGAAAATGATAAAAATTTGTTTTATGCATATGATAAAATGGATAATTAATGATAAAAAAAGTTATGAATATGATTAAACCGGAATCAAATTAAAATGATAAGAAAATGATTAAATGGAATCAGATAATTTATCAACATAGTATACTATGTAACCTGCGAATTCACAGTATATTATTATATAATACATATATATTATATATATATATATAGCATCATATATATTACTTTATATTATATATATATATATATATATATATATCTATATATACATATAGTATATATAATTTACCTATAGCTTCAGTATAATATATATATATATATTATATATTATATACATATATATACTTATATATATATATTATAAACATACATCTAGTACTGTCATATATACAATTACTGACATGAACATTAGTAGTATTACATACCCATTCCTCCACTTCTTAGTAGCATTACATTTCCACCAAATTGGTCGACCCGTCATATTCGAAGCGCTCATCAGATAATGCATTTCTCCTTCTTGTCTCCAAAAGACTACATTTCTGTGCCCACTATTGTTGGACGCCCTCAACGTCGTCATCGTTATCTCTCATTGCACATTTCGCACTAGCCGGATTGTCCGTTGCCCTCGGATTTTTGCTAAAGTAAATACTCGAGAAGTATACCGTGCCCTATATATCTCTGACAGTCAAGAAATATATGAAATTCGAGTTCCCCATGGTTTCCTATTCAGCCACTGTTCTATATTGGAAATGAGTTCTATCGTCCACTCTTTCTCGTCCTCCGTTTCGATCCCATTGCCTCTTGCCATGGTTCGCAACAACTTCTCCTCCGCAGTCCGTTTTAACGAGTAGTCCTTTCGCTGTTAACTAGATGCCGTGCATTATATATGGTTCTTCTTTCTCGAAGTTCAGATCGGAGTTCAGGTACTTCCAGGCCAAGAATAGAATGCGCCGCGTCGATGTCGAATAGTTGTGTTGATCATCGTTTATCTCATGTTTTTTCAGCGTGTAGTGAATTTTTCAAATTTATTTATTTATCTATTTATTTATTTATTTACTTTATTTATTATTTTATTATATTTATTTATTATCTATTTATTTATTTAATCTATTTTTAATGCTATTTTATTTATTTATTATTAATATTTATTATTTATTATTTATTTATTTATTTTTATCTATTTACTTTATTTATATTTATTATTTATTAGTCATAATTTATATTATTATTTATTATTTATTTTATTTATTTATGTCTGACCTTTATTATTACTTGGATATTTATTTATTTATTATTTAATAAATTTTATTTATTTATGTCTTACTATATTTTATTCTCAAAAATACATATTTTTTAAAACATTTTTAATAACTTTTTTTTTCGTCTTGGTCTTTATTAAAGGAATATTATTTGTTATTTCAATCAACTCCTTGAGCCATTTTATGTTTTCAACATATTTTCTACTTTATTTCATTTAAATATTTACTTAACATCCTTACAATATGTTTTCCTTTTTTGTTTTGTCTCTGTCAGAAAATCCTACAACAAATATAAGGAAAAACAAACAAAAGACTGTCAAGTATGTTGCCTTTTTCATTTTGATTTTCTGTTTTTTTTTTCTCTTGGATTTCTGCAAAAGAAAAGTGAACAACATACAACATGTTGTTCTTAAGAAATCATAAATTTATTTAAAATCATTTTAAAACAGAAACACACATGAATGATTTTCTATATTCTACAGGGAATGAGTTTATTTTTGTACACACAAGCATATGACTCTTATGAATGAGTTAAAAAATATGAATAATAAAGAAATCAAGTAGAGTGAAAAAAATAAAAAATATATTTCAACGAAATCCCTGCAATGTATGCTTTAAAGTGGTTTTCATTATAAACAGGCAACAATATTTCACTCTATGCTATTGTTAAAATGAAACTTGTGGAGGGGTGGGTGGGGGTAAGGAGGAAATATACCAGAAAAGGGTTTTAATGTTAAGCTTTTATATGTATGTGTAAAAAACACGTGCGTTTTATTTTTTATTATTATTTTTTCACTTTTTGTATTCAAAATGGTAAACAAAGCATAACAAAATACTTTTGATTACCTCCTTAAGATATGCTCTAAATGTTTACTTAAGGTGTTGGCAGTTGCTTTCATTTTCTGCTTAACAAACAATGAACGCGATATTATAATAAATATTCATGATTATGTTAAATTAATTGTGTGAGGAAATTCATAAAGGGAATATGACAAAATTATGGAAAAATACTAGCAAAATTTTATTAAAACACATACAAGTTAAAACATAATTTGTTTAACAAATAAAGTATATGTTAAGGGTTAAATAAATAAAATTATAATATCTAAAAGGCTAAAATGGCAGAGGGAAATTTTTTCAAAAAATGTTTGCTTAAAAAAAAAAATACTTAATAAAGCCTTTAAACATAATTAATAGAAAAGTTAATAAAAAGACACAAAATTTTGATGGAAGGATTCAAAATTGTACAAATAATAGCATATAACAAGTATCTGCACAAACATTTTAAAATAAATAAAAAATTAGGAGCTACAAAGATATTTTTTTATTTTAATTAAGAAAATAAATCCTCTTAAATAAATTTCAAGTAAAATGAAAAAAAAAAAATCAATCAGCTTAAGAAACCCTTTTGCTCATAAATTTAGCTAAAAGGGTCAATTATTTAAAGGAAAAAAAAAACTGCTTAAATAAGCAAGACAATATAAGAACAACTGTCTATTTTGAGCTTGAAAAAGGGATAAATAACTAAAAGTAAAAAATCCGAATAAAATTCCAGAAATTTAAAACAATATTTCAATCACTTATTAGGGATAAGCCTTCAAAAATTATCTACATAAAAATATATCAAAAAAATAAAAGCATAAAATTAGGATTATGTAAACATATTGCATACTTTTAGGAAAACCACATAATTATGCTAAAAAGAGATATCATTTTTTTTTTTTTTTTGTGCTCAAGTATTAAAAAAACTGATTATGCTAAAGCAAAGAAATTTGTTTTGTACAACGAAAATTTATTCTATTTAATCAGATATTTTTATGGTTTATAAGAGAAACCCTTCAATTGCTTAATCAGCTTTATGACAAACCGTCCGAGTTTGGTAATAAAGAAGAA
>MINK01187696.1:4564-25149 GCA_001735545.1 Phormia regina
AGATTACAAAAAGAAGTTATGAATAATTATCAGAATAAAACAAATATTGAAATAACTATAAAACATAATGCATTTTACATCGATTTTCTTAATATTATTTTTCATTTAGTCTTCTTTATTACAGAATTTTAAAATTTTCCACAGTTTTGTCAATACTGCTATACTGAATACTTTTTATTTTGATTTTTATTATCAGATTTTAATTAAATACGTTCTTAATTTTTTGCTAGTATATAAAAATGTATTCCAAAAAAAAAAAAAAAATAGTTTTTTTAAATGCTTTAGGATTTTGCCATATTTTATAAATAAATACATTTTAAATTAAGTGTACCCTAAGTTAAGTCCTCCTACCTGTGCGACATCGATTACTATAATTTATAACAACGGTTCTCAAATGGGGGTCCGCGACCCATAAGGGGTTCGTAAGGACATTTCTGGGGGGTCGCGAAGATATCTTGAAAAATAATCTTAAACACACAATTTTTTCATAAAAATATTATGTAGAAAGTTTAAATAAAAGTTCGAGTTTAAGCCTGAATCTATTTAAAAACGGAAAGACATATTTATACCAGAGATGGAAAATAACTGTTATTTTGCTAAATACATAATTGTAATCTTTATGGTGCATACTTTCATAAATTGATATATTTGTTCACATTTTCAATTATAATATCTAAGTTTTGTTTGAAAACTTTTAACAACATATTATAGACTTCTAAACAGCATTCTGTATGCAGATTCGTGCTACGAGATTTTATAGACTAAAATCAAAACTTTCATTCCAGAGGATGTACACCTAGACCGCTTGGGTTTTTAGAATTGTTTTCTATTTTAAAATCATCTCTGTGAAGATCCCTTTCAGAAAGATTTTTATATATTTTTAAAGAAAAATATAATTTAGAGAAAAAATAGTACAGACATTTTTTCGGTTATAAAATTACAGAATCAAAATTTTTCCAATGAAATAATATTGTTACTTTTTACTTCCGAGTACTTTTATTTCCAAAGAATTTTGTGGGCTATAAAAAAAATATATAAATGGGTTATATTTTTCATACCAAATATTTAAAGGTATTTCAGTTGAAATATAGTGAAGTTCATCCACTTATTAGCTCCGCAAACTATTTTCATCATGATGAATTGGTGTAATTATTTTTGTTCCATTAAAACAAAGAATAAATTTTCGGGGCGCAGAGTATTATATTATATTATATATGTTTTATCCGAAATACGCTCTAAAGTTAAAGATCTTTTAGAACAAAAATAATGTTTTATTATATTATCTTTTTTTTTTTTATTTTTTATTATATTATTTTATCTTTACCTAACATTTCATATGAATTTTAAAGTAGTAGTGGGTCTCGATTCCATTGCAATGTCAAAAAGAGGTCGCGATTCAAAATCTTGTGAGAACCCCTGATTTATAATGTATGTTTTCACTTTATGATTTAAATTTCAAAAATAAAAACAATATTTACAATGTATGTTTAAAATAACAACAAATTAACTTAAATGTGTATACACATAATGCAAGTTTAAGAATATATATTAGTATTAATAAGTTATTGCATTAAAACCCTTAAAATGTTGAAAAATTAAAAACATTAAAAGCAGCATCAAAACAAAAAATTAAGATAATAGAAAAAAATACGTGTTGATTTAAATGTGTTAATATCAATTACCACTAAGTCACCTTAAAGGGGTCCAATTTTTCCAGTAAAATGGTTGTAATTATTTGTATCTATTCTGTATTATTGTCATAAATTTTCTCTTTTTATATTTAAGACAAATTTTATTTGAAAAAGAAACTTTTACACACTTTTACATATTTATCAGAACAGTTTTAATATTAATATTTCTACGGATTTTGTAAATATGTATAGCAATGAAAAATAAACAATTGACATAATTGAATATATATGTACGTGTCGTTTAGTGTTCTTAATTTTTTTAATTAACCCATATATTTTTAAAATCCATATATTTCTTTATAATGTAAGTAAAACTTTAACAAAAAAAATTAAAATTTTTTGAAACATATGAGTAAATAATATCTGATCATTCATAGAAAATTATTCGGCAATTTTGAAATCAAATAAGAAATATTATGATAAAGAAAAAAACATTTTTTTTTTTATTAAATGGTCTATGAAGGTGCTAAGACACGAAATCATTCATACCTCTGCATGTATTTGATAGTTATTATTTAGCGCTTGTGCTGGCGATGTGATATTTGAAAAAGGTGTATTAAATTTATTTGCTTTATAGTCATATTTTCTTGAGTCTGGACAACTCATGTTAAGGCCAACGTTGATTTTATCGTGTATTGTTGTAGTAGTAATATAAGAAGTTGAATTCGAGGCACACGCAGCAGAAGGATTTGAGGGAATGGAGGGGCCGACTGCCGAATTTAGTACTGTGTTACCACCACCTGAACTAAAAGTAATTAAACTGTCACCAGTTGTGGTTGTTGCTGATCCTTCATAAACAGAAGTAGCAGTTGGAATAGACGAAATGTTATGACTATTTCCATTAACCAGAATTTCAGCAGCATTTCCAATATATGTAGTTGCAGTTAAGAGACCCGTTGAAGTTGTGTCAATTTGGTTGCTAGCGTTGGAAACTAATGATGGTGATGATGACTTTAAATCAGTCGCAGCAACAGCCCTATGAGCAGACATATTGAAAATGGTTTGGGAATGTAATGGTTCAGGGCAAGAATGATTTTGGTGGCCATTATGATGTAGTGTAAGCACTGTATTTGTTGTACATATTACAGATCTGTTGCCACCTGTCGAGGAAGCAACAGCAGCAGGTGACAATGACATGTTTGATCCTCTCGAAATAAAATTTTGATTTATCTTGCAGTTCACTATAGGAGAATTCTGTTGTTGTGGATGGTACTGCGTAATATGTCCGTAATGGTGTGGCAAATGATGTTGTGTATGTTGCTGCTGATTTTGTAAATGTTGTTGACCTCCTACGCATCCTGTCACTGCCGCCGTATTTATAGTATTACTAGTCATAGATATAGATACCACATTAAAACCTTTATTTATATATTGTTGCTGCTTATTTACACTTTGTGATAATAACAATTGTTGTTGATGCTGTTGCTGCTGTTGTTTAGGGAATGGTGCTGTTTGACCATTAGACGTATATTTTTTCTTTTTATTAGATGTTATAATCTATAATGAATAAATATTGTTTCTTTTGGTTTTGTTTACATTGTTAAGGGTCATTGGACCAATTGATGTTTAAAATCTTTTTTTATATGTCTTGGAAAATTAAAATACTATTACAACACAAACAACTAAATATCTAATGAAAATTAAAAAAGGGAAAAAATCATGATAAAAAATACAAATTAAATATCGCAAACAAAACTTTTAACACAATTTAAACAAATTGAATATGTAAAAGTCCATTTCGGGAAAGTGTTACCTAAATTCTGTCAATACAACCTTTTCCTTGCAACTAATATAAACAATTATTATGATTAGTATTATATTGTCCCATGCCATATATAGCACATAATATCATATAAAAATTAAAATCGTTTAATTATTTATGTTGATAATAATGTATGTATATATTTTGGTCGGAAAACACACCTACCAGCACGATAATTTTTTACCATTCTTTGTTGTTATCATGTAAAGAAATATAAAGAAAATTCAAATTATTCCAAAGTGTAAATTTTAGAAATATGAGTACACTTAAAAAGAAACTAAGATTTGCATAAAAGTTATAACAATTTTATTTAATTTAATTATTTAATTCATACTAATTTAAAAGAATATGGCTGTCAATATCACACTTTAATTAAATATGTAAAACAAGTTATTAATTTTCCGTAATTCAATAGTACCAAAGATGCCTTCATAATGTAATTAATTTATTTAATAAAAAGTGATAAATTGAAATTAAAAATCTGTCAAACTTAGTCACTCGTATTGTTTGGGATCTGTTTCACGTATTATAGGCCAACAGTAGAAACTCATCCAATGGTAGTGTTTCAATTTCAAATAAATTTACTTCTATTTTTTTTTACTTGAAAGTGAAATATATGTTATCGAACTATGTATTCATAAGATAATGCGTTCATCTTATCACAGAAATTCTCTTGATAATCGGAAATAGTGCTTCATTTGGGATCCCGTTCATATTGACGTTGGACAAGGAAATTTTTTGAAATAGCGTTCTCCTCCACACACGCTAAGAGTCCCTTATATGATATTATACCGGTATAATTAAAAATGGTTTAATTTTTTCTATTGATGGGTTATAATGATTCTGAAATAATTTTTTTTTATTTTAATTAATGAACACCCTATTTATATTATTCTGCTACGGAGTGTATGTCAAATACAAAAATAAAAAATTAAAAGCAATAAATTATAAAAACAAGGATTTAACAAATTTAATTTATAAATTTTACTTATATAAAAATCATTCCAATAAGACATATACATTATGTATTGCACTGAAACAGTTCAATAATTAGGCACGATTAAATTCAAAAGTTTTTCACAAGTACAGAAATAGAATTCACATTAATCGACCAAACTGAACTTCTTAAAGACTTCTATATGATGTACGAAAAAAAAACATGATTACTATAGAGTGTTCGTTTGTAGTCACTTCTACAATATAATATCACAATAATTCTAAAATAACAAATTTATTAGGCATTAATCTTCTTGTAAAAGAACAAGAAATGTCAGGCACTTCATAAGTAACAATAATCGACAGTGCTTAACACGAATTTTTATTTTTTTATAATAGGTCGAAATCTACGATATAAGTATATAACGGAGGTTCCAATTTTTTTTCTATGATGTTGCTATATTTAAAAAAAAAAAATCGAGCTTTTGCTCTTTAGAAGGAATAAAACTGGTAATGTGAATTACTGCAATGTGTGTCGTTTAACACTAGTTTGGAAGAATAATATACTTCTGAATTACAATTATTCAAATAATTTCCCATGAAACCTATTAGAGTAGGAGTATAATTTTCCATATAAAAACATAGACAATCTTGATGACATATTTCTTAATTGGCTTCCGATATCATAACAAATTACAAAATTTATTATCATAAATAATTACAAAAACAAATGAAAAAATGACATAGCATAAAATTTATATTAAATAGCATTGTTACAATGTTTTAACAATTGTTTATAGTAATTTTTCCAAAAATGATCAATTGATTGATTGTTTAATAAAACTACAGTTTAAGAGTAGGTGTTCTACATATATTTAGTTCTACGCTGCTGTCCCATAAATGACACAGATTGCGATGAGTGGAATAAACATATAATGTTGTGTGATGTATGTATGTTTTAATGTACATTTGTAGATCTCTTTCGGCATTATTGGGGTCTGTGGTAGAAGTTTTTATAGATGCGATGGTCCATTCTGCAGATTTTTTGGATGTTTGGTAAAATGGAGCTTTTTATATCCCTTTTATTGGATGTACGAAACGTTAATATTGTTGCAAAAGTCACAAAATTCGCTGCGCTGTATCCACATAAGTATAAATTTACTGTGCTATTTAAAATGTCTTTTATTTTTGAGGTTTTACATTACTATTTTTGACTTATATGTGACCATTTTTGTAAATTTAGAATCTTGCAAATAATATGTTTGTACTTGTTAAGGGTATATAATATTGCTGTAGTTTCAGTCGTGATTATCCGCTAAAAACTCATTGTAAAATATATGGTCACTCACAGCATTCATAACATTGTTTTTTACATAAACAATCATCGTAGGAAGTTGAAATTTGGCCATTCATAAGCTTAAACATTTTTTAAATAATATCAATCTGCTATACATATTTATCTATTTTTCTGTCGCAAATACGACATTGTTTAATGGTGCCTTTTACATATAAGATATTCAAGAAACTCGTCCGAGGCATATAATATTTTAGAATTCATTCGAGTTTATTAATCAGTAAATTAAGTAAGTGATAAAATTTCTAGTATTTCAGTTCATTTACAATCCTTATTTAGATCAGCTAATCCAAAGGGTCTCAGTTGTATTAGTAATAAGTTTATTGATAATCCGATATCACGGGAATCCCGGGAAGTGGAAAAATTTCTTCCGTTTTCCCAGGAACTTAAATAGGCCGGCAATTGCAATCGAAGTTTAAACTTAAAAATAATTAATTGTTAATATAAATAAAAAATACATATAACAATAATTAAAACAACAATTTTTGGCTCAAAATTTTAATTATTTTAATTTATGTTTGTTTAAGTTTTCTTTCAGGTGATGTATACCTTTATAGCACTCCATTTCCTTTGTAATTATCCTTATCACCAGTACAAACACGGAACTAAATATATCAGTGAATGTTTTTACGTTCTTACCGTTGTTTTGCACACACATTTTTTTAAAACTTACTTTACAAAAATTAAAAATATTCAATAAGCAATTTTATAATACTTATTAGCAATTGTATAAACTAAAGCGTAAAATATTTACTGGAAAGAAGTAAAAAAACACGTATAATAAATAAAATTTAAGTAAAAAAAATCATTAAATTTTTAGAATATTACCGAATATGCGGTTGGTTTTGTTTAAGGCCAAAAAATTGGTTTTAGCTAAATTTTAGCCAAATATGAAAACCGAAAATTATCAGATAAATGCGTTAAAATCTATATAAACAAGTATGGTTTCAGAACCATATTTCTATGTTTACTTTTTTATAAAAATTGTTGAATAGTATTTAATTAGTACTAGACACATACTATGATATTTTTACAAATAAAAAAACAATAGATACAGTTATATTTTAAGTCAATGAAAGTTTAGTATTACATTTCCAATCTCTTCTACGAAGCTAGAATTGAGATAAAAGTATTATTGTGTGTGAAACCTCTATTACAAGCTAATAGTTATATTTTTGAAGTACGAAAGAATTGTTTCCATGTATATTAGTTATTATTCTAAGTTTATAGATAAAAATATCTATAAAAACTAAAATAATATATCAGTAATATATATATAATAATACATTAGTCCATAGTTTTCTATTGTGGTCAGACTCTAATAATAATGTCCAATGTAACTTAAAATTTTTCTCATTGTGAAAAATTTATTGTTTTATAATAATTTTCAAATTATTAAAACATGTTTAACGAATGTAATTGAAAATTTTCAATTACAGTTACATATGATTGCAAATAATAATATTTATTTTTATTTAATCCTTAAAAATTAACGTAATACAATCGCAACTTTCTAAAACAACTTATTCTTGGCAGAGTTAATTAGTAATTGTAAATGTAATAGATTGCTGAATATAATTATTTCTCATTCAATGATGCCTACTTGACTTATTGTTTTTTTTTTTTTTTTTTCATTCAAGAAGTAATATTTGAAAAGATTTACTTATACTAAGAATTATCGGTCATTTTCTTAGTATAAGTAAATCTTTCTTGCTTAAATCGTTATGATAAATGTTAATACTTTATATCATAATCAGAAAAAGAAGCCGATATGTTTGAAGTCAGATTCAAGATTTCAGTATTGTATGGAGGCTAAATTAATTTAATTGTCATTAAAGACTTTAAAATGAATAAATGAGAATTCATAATTTCATTAAATTAATCAGGAGAAAGATCTGAAGTATCTAATTATAGAGAAATATTATGTAATTATAGAAATAGTTCAAGAAAATTGTGACTAATATGCTATTCCGAAAATTTTTATCCATAATTGTTACCTATCAACATGGTTTTTATAAATGTCGCTTGACATGTACTATCCTGATGTTTGAAATGGTTGATTATAAATTCCATTATGTAGATTTTACTTCAGTGTTCCTTAAATCCGTTAACTTTGATGAGTTTCATAAAATAGGTTCTGAAGTTAACTCGTTATACAATTTTAAAAACTTCTCGGACTCGCCTAATATAAAAACGATGGTCCTTAGCTTAAAAAACTATAAGTATTCTAAATTTGTATTAACTATTTTTGATCGTTAAAATAAAAATTAAAATTTTTTTCTCCATTGTTGTTTGTAATATATCTAGCTGGGGTAAATAAATAAATATATAACTCCGAATGTTAGTCTTAGTCTAACGGTATACTTTATAGTGAGTTCCGAAATTTGTTTCTGTGCATTACAAACATCTGCACAAACGCATATCATAATATTTATGGTGGTAAATGCTATAAAATATTATTGACAAATTGGAGGAATATAATCTTATTGTCAAGTATACCTCAGGAGTACAAGAACTTTGTTATTTCAATAGGTAAAATACAATAATTAAAACATAATATTGGTAATTGGTATTGTTAAAAATATAATATATATTTCATACTCAGGCATTAGTACTAAGTAATATGTGTTTTTTGTCTTGGAAAGTTTTGTTTGTTGAGTAATGTGAATGATGTTTGTCCATTTCCACAGGAATCAACAACAATTTTAAATGGGAGCTATGGACAGTTTTGGACCGATCATTACAAAATTTATTGATATGGCTTTTGTTTAGATAAATTTCAACTGTTAAAAAATGTATGAAAGTACAAACATATTTTAGAAATTTTCGAGCATTTGATCCATTTCCAGGCGACACAGTAAAATAACGCTCCGTTTATAATCAATTTTAACAGAAAAGAAAGCGTACCAAATTTCATTGTTATCTTTAAAACGGCGAACTACAGACAATCTCAAATTCTGGGATTCATTCAGACAGCCGGCCGGACTGTAGTTCAGGATAAAAAATATCTATTATAAATTCAGAAATTATTTATTTTCCGTACTAAGGACACAATAATTATAACAAAATTATAAATATGCGCTCTGACTCTGTTTACCTTGAATATGCCCCATTTTTAGCGATTCTACCAAAATGTGTGACGCTCAGCAAAACCTCGTCAACGATGGTGAGAGTATTAGTTCTGAAGTTAATGGTTATGCTCCTGAAACATTTGATACACCAGATGAAGATTCTGGAGATGAATTTCTTAAATGAAGTACTTAAACTTTGCCTATTAACAAAAAACTCGAAATCACTTTAGCCTTCATATAAGTTAGTATACCTTAATTAGGTAGAATCATATAATTTCTATTATAAAATAAACTTTCTTTCCATTTTTTATTTCCAAAATTTATTATGTCGTCACAAACCATAATATTTATTAAAACTATTAGTAAATGAAAAAATTATAGGTAATTTTCTATTGAGATATTATTTTTACGTATTTTACTATGGGCAATGGCCTAAACAGCCAAAGGTTTCTCTAAGATGCGTAGTATATTACTATGACAACCAAGGAGATATGAAGTTAGACATAAATCCTTTTATTTATAAATCATACAAATAACTCATCTAGATTTTTATTTTATTATCATAGTAATAAAAATCGGCGGATATTGGCAACACGATTAATCCGAGAAATATTATGAGACACAATAACTAATATCACTTCCAGACGGTATAACACGTGTGTCATTGAAATTGCATGAGCAAAAATATATCTCGTACAAAAAGAAAAATAAACACCTACAGCATAAAATAATTATATTAAAAAATAAAAAAATTACAAAAAAAAAAAAAAAAAAAAAAAAAAAAAAAAATGACAATTGAATTTGTACCATCAATATAAACAAATTTATATCTATTACTTAGATACGAGAAATAATGATATTGGAGAAATAGTTATAACTTTCCCAATTTCCTTATTTTTGTAACTACTCCCACCATTTCCTTTAAAATTCTCCTCCATTTTATAATTTCTCAACGTACTCTTTCGTATAACAATCTTTTGAAGTGATCCATATCAAAACGGAGACAGAAAACCAGACATTTTTCCGGATTTGATAGTCTTCGATTTCCAATGAAAATTCGCTACAGATATTAAGTATTCTGAATGTTACTCAAATCGCAATTTTTCTTAGTAAAGAATCCTTCAAAAATCGAAAAACGCGGTTTGAATTCTTTCCAAAAAGTAATTCACACTTTAATTGCTATTAACTCTAATGTATACATGTAACATATCTTATTTTTATTTCATTTTAATAGAAAAACTCATGGACTTAAAAGAGAATAAATATTTATATACTTCAAAAGTTCCAAAGGTCTAAATTGATAATAGCAAAAATAAAGCTAATATCTCAAAAAACGGAATTTTAAAAATCATTAAAAAACAATAATGATAAATGAAACCCTTCTCTAATTTATGTGCCTCTATTGTTAGGATTTAGAAAGTAACCGAAAAAATATCATTTTTGTATGTAAAATTTCAAAAATTTTGTAAACTTAAAAAAAAAAAAAATAATAATATATATTACAATATATTTTATGAGTTATTATTTCAATTCAAGATATATAAAAAGACCCTCCTCTAGCCAATAAACTTATAATTACAAAGTAAATTTCTGAATAAAACTTAAATATAAATCTAATATACAATGTGGTAACAACACTTAAAAAATCCTTTATATAAAATTAGTTTCAATTTGGCTCCCCAGCCAAGCAAAAAAAAATATATATATAATTATATGAAACCAAAAAGCCCCAAATATATACAAAATTTATATACAAAATTTGATTTAAGCACAAGCATAAAGAACAGTTATATTAATATTATATATTTTTTTAACATTTTTAAAATATCGTTTTTGGAGATATAATGGTTTATTTCTTGTAAGTCTTATTTTGATCTTTGAATTTTTGATCTTAAGTAACTCACTATATATCATTTTTAATTAATTTCCTTGTTTTTTTAAACTACACTAAAATTAACTTTTTATTTTCTATAGCTTAGGAATTATTAATAATTGGAATTTAATTTTGTCCATAACTCCTAAACTATATATGGCTCCAACTTGAAACTTTATATCCTTATGGAGAAAATTTATATCAACCATATATAATTTTTTTAAGAATTTTGCAAATACCAGTTTTTGAGATATAATAGTTTTAATTTTTTTATCTCCAACTTTGACCTTTAAACTTTTATGTAAAAAACTATGTATATCGTTATGAAGGTAATATCTTTGTCTATTATATGCAACAACAACTAAAGATCTACCATGTATACTTAAGAAGTTATTAGTAGTTAAATAGATATTCATTTGTAAAGTTCATATTTTTTCGTTTATGAACTTTACAAATGCCGGGAAGAAACATGGGTCTGAAATTTCATGGTTCGGAAACACTTGCAATGGTCAATGCATGTAGCGGATTTCGTTGAAATTGGAGATGTTAAATCCAATTGCTGCCCATTTTGACATGGAATCACTCTCTTACTTTTCCATCTTTAAACTCAAACGAAGAATTGGAAAAAAGTCTGTCTCAATATTTTTAAAATCTCTATACTCAAAAAATCTATAAGTGCAATTAATTACAATTTCAAAAACTACATAAATAAAACCACATAAACTTTATTAGAAAAAATTAAAGAGGAATCACCCTCCAACCAAATATTAAATAGAGACGCAAACCATGGGCCACACGAAAATTGTTAAACACACTGAACGAACGTCAAATATGAAATCATCAGTAATAATAATTTTCCTGTACGTCAAAAGTAATGCAGAATAAGATTCAAATACGATATCAAGAACAAAAAACTACAACACAGGCCATCCATATCCAGGAATAACAACAGACTTAGAAGTCACATTCGCTGTAAGCCACGTCTCGGAAATTCCAAGCAAGACGAAAATTACATTAATTCTTCAAACTGAGACGAATGCTCGGGCAATTGATATATGATACTTTAAGGCAAGGCATAATCGTTATTCATATAATCTTTTGCAGGCGCAATTAACTAGTAATATGTAATTGAAAAATTACAATTATATATGATTTTTTTTTTTTTCTTTTTAAATAATGTCTGTATGGCGTTAGTTTAGGTTAAATGGGCAGATATCTAGACAATTTCAGTACAACTCAGGTATGGTGTTAAAAATATACAATATTATTAGAAACAAAAATATTGAATTTGTAAAATTTTATTTTAAACGATTTAAAGTTAAATTAATTATAATTATTTCTACTACTTATGATGGTTGGTTGGGCATTTTAAATTACAGTGATTGTAATTGCGAAAATATCAATTACAATTACTTGTATTTATAATTGAAAATATTACAATTACATGTAAAGTAGTTTTATTGAAAATGTAATTATTAACCGTCAACCCAGCTTTAAGCATATCCGAAATATTCTTGAGAGAAGTTAACCGCATTAAGTTTTCTCGCACTGTAGTTAACTGAAAGACAAAGCATCATTTTTCAGTAAAGCTAAACTTATTTTTATATGTGTTTATTATACGTTGATTTTTTATATTATACTTGTATATATAAAAAGACTTACTTTCTTTATTTACTTATCGTCTGTATATCTATATCTTCTAAACCAAAAAAAAATTTATTTTTCCTAAATGCTTACAGATATAAATCCGCATGAAGTTTTTCCGAATTTATTTCTACGATTTCACATTTTCCTCTGAATTTTGAAATTATAAAATATATCTAGTTGGTAGAGATTTCTCAAGCTAAATTCCATATTTGCTTTCACTTTGGTTACATGATTTAAGGTTTTAATTTCACTTTATTTTCAGAAACTATTAAAAAATAACATTAACGTCTATTTTTGTACAATAAATTGAAAATTTTCCTTAAAAATATTATGAATATTTTTCAGTCTATGTTGTTGTTAATATGAAGTACTATTTACATTTTATTAAATTTCATTTAAACGAGTTGTAATATTCTGCTTTCTTAGTATTTTTAATTCTAAGTAAAATTACGTCAGTTGTTGGTCTTACAATTGAGAATGTTAATGAATAGAGTGGGAGAGGTTTTATTGGGTCTTGTTAAATAATTATGATTAAAAAGATTGTTTTTGAATAATTAAAATAATAAATGAACGAAAATATATAAATAACGGAAAGTTAACATACATAAATCCACAAGATTCATAAAATCGTTAAACGTACTTATGTGAAAAAAATCAACCATTTACAGTTTCAATAATAAATTAAATCTTGTGTATTGAATGTATGTGTTTTTAACAAGACATATAATAAAAAAAGTAAAAAATATCGACGAGAGAATATATTAAAATCTAATAACTTACGATATTTTGCGCCGATTGAGGCTGCATTTTATATAAATCTGTTTGTTGACCAGAAGTAACCGTTGACTGAATGCCGTGTAGAAGTTGAAGTGGGGGTTGTGATGTTACAGCAGAGACTGGAGCTGCTGCTGCACTTACAGTTGGCTGTTGCAGCCCACTCTGTTGGGGTAATGTATAACCCGCAGATGGTGCTGCTACATAACCACCGTTCCCTGAAATATATGAATTTATTATACAAATTATATTAAAATTACAAAATATGTTATGTTCACTCACCAGAAATATAGAAGACTGGTGTGTATAATATATGCTGGTCAGTAAGCGAGGGTTGATCCTGTGACAACGACAATTTTTCAGAATCGGATACTTGTTGCCTATTTGAAGACAGTTTGCTGGCTGTTATTAAATATGTTGACTATATAAAAACTTCTTTTACCGATGTGTCTTGAAAATAAAAATGTGACAAACTTCATTATTAGTTACAATTTATGTATTTTGATAAAAAAAAAAAAAAAAAAAAAAAAAAAAAAAAAAAAAAAAAAAACATAATATAAAAATATAATGATATTGTCAACAATATAAATTATTGTCTTAATTATTAAATTAAATTTTCGTAAAAATTAGACTAGTGGTAATATTATTATTTATAAATAGAAAGACATTAAATTACTTAAGTTTTATGGAGAATTCAACAAAGAAATAAATGGTGGAACAAATTAAGGTCTCCCAATTAAAATAAAAATATATATTTTTTTAATATTAAAAAATGTTTTCCAACGCAACCGGCCACGCACAGTGCCTATATCTCAAGAAAAGTATTTAAATGTTCTTTAAACCATATCAATAATTTAAATAATAATAATAATTGTCACTTAGCATTTAGCTAAGTATTTATTATTTTAAAATCATTTATTAATATAAAAATTTTTAACTACATGTTTATATCCTTTGATTAGTTAGTAAAAATTTGTAACCGAATAAATAAAATCGCATAAGTATTAATATATACAGAAGGATATACAATAAAAAAGCTACCAGTCTATTCGACATTTGTAAATTTTGTATAAAACCGAAAAAGCTAAGTTTAAAATCGGTTGAAAAACTAATTCGATAATTGTTTTATTTTAAAATTTTTTTAAGAGATAATATAAATAATGCTAAATTATTTTTATTACAGAAATGAGTTTCGCAAATGCAGTCGGTTACGACTTTTTGGCATTTAGGGTTTGATATTATACAATATACGAAATTTAACGTAATTATTCGACAATATATTAAAAGCAATTTCTAGTAAATTCATGTGTGTAAATTGTTTCAATTAAATTAAATATTAAAAAGTAAAGTTTAAAATGAGATGTAATGTTATTTTATCCTTGATTTTAATGGTTGGATTGTTAAGATATTGGAAAGGATGTAACTCTAAAGCAAATTTGTGAAGTCTGTTATACATGCCAAAATTTAACAAATGTAACATAATATGAAATGTGTTTTTAAAGTAGATTAATTAAAGTATTTGAATTTATGTACAAATATACGCTTCAAATTTTAAGAATTAATTTTTATTATTATTATTATTCTTAAAATTATGGGTCACAAATTTCTAATTAACTGGTGCATTAAATTTTAAATGGAAATTTTTATATTTTCATATCGCCATTGTAATGAAACATGATATATTGGATATTTTTATGCAATCATTTTAAATAACACAACCCTTCTGTAATTAATATTTACTTTATTATTCAAAGCTGACTTTTTATATAAAAAAGTTTTTACTTCAATATATAAAGATAAGTACATATGCCTATGAAATTTATTCCATTCTTAAAAAAAAACAAATAGCCGGTACGGTGAACAACTATATAATTCTTAGCACTTGCATTAATGATTAGGAAATATTAGCAATTCGATGCGAAATCAACACCTCAATATTCCGGATGTACTTATATATGTACATATACGTATATTTTCTTACAAAGAGTAAAAACAATCGGTTCCAAGAAAAATAATAATATGAATCCTGTTAAAATTGTTCATGGATATGACACAATTTTCTGTAAATTCAATTACAACTTTTCACGTACATCAAATTTTCATATGCAGGAGAAATTATTACAAATGTCATTTAATTACAAACACATTCACACACAAGTATCGACATGCAAACATATGTATATATATATTTGCAGTGTTGCATTTAATTATTTGTTTATCATTTTTTAGGTGAAGCCATGAATAATCTATGAAATAAAAGCTAAATATTAAAAAAACCATATTTAATATCATAAAGTGTGGATTCCGCTATTTCTTTTCATGCATGCATTTTACACAAACTCACAAGCACACACATACATACACATAAACACGTGAACAAGTTTTCATTTTCCTTATTAAATGCTTTTAATGCGATTTAAGGAAAAAGGTAATCAATTAACAAAAAATTGTAGCCTGTTGATTTAAACTTTTAATAAAAATAATTGTTTTTTGTTTAATTTTATCATTTACAATTTTCAACTTTTGACACTAAGAAAACTTTTCATTTCTGTTTGTGCAAGTACCGCAATACAAAATAGCTTTTTACAATTTGATGTCGTGGTCATAGCTCGTAGAAAGTGTAGGATGGATTTTTTCTTTAAACAAAGAAAAAATTTTACAAGTTACTTAACCAAGTCTACTTAACATTTTTA
This sequence comes from Phormia regina, assembly GCA_001735545.1. Taxonomy (NCBI): domain Eukaryota; kingdom Metazoa; phylum Arthropoda; class Insecta; order Diptera; family Calliphoridae; genus Phormia; species Phormia regina. Next base: position 20,366 of record MINK01187696.1, read on the forward strand.
AACAAATTTTGTGCAAATTTACAAATTATTCTTAACTTTACCTGATCATGCATACAGGGAGTTTTTTTTATTGTAAAATGGCAGCGCGACAGTATTTTTTTATTTCTTTTTGTTGCACTTGGGTATAGAAATCTTGTTACACGTTATTTTTTTCGTAATGTCAAAAAATCCCTGTCTTTTTTGTTATAATAAAAACAATGATGGTATTTTGGTAAATAAATCTTTTAAATATTAATATTATTATATCCGAATTTATTATTTTTCTTGTATATTGTCCGGTTTTATATACGATTTGCAAATTAACAACGTCGATTTAGAGTTGTCATACAGTGCTGCCAATCATTCATAACATTTATACCACATGTTTCTAGTTTTCACACAGACTTGCATTTCCATTATAACTAGTCGTCTTCACGTAACATAAAATATTTAACATTAACACCATAGTATAATTACAAAGTACTCGCACATTTACAAAAACAACAATCACTTGTATTTTGTTAGTGTAAAACTACCGCTCACAATGTTAAAATGCTATGAACAGAAAATGAGAGAATAAAGGAGAGGAAGACTAAAATACTCACGAAAAAAATTTACAAAGGAATACAAAAACAATTTGACAGTAACGTGAGGTGTATCAATGAAAAAATTGTAAAACAGCTGTTCTTACAAGTATACTTTCTATTATACTATGATTAACACTAACATCATGTTAATGCTAAAAGTTAATAGTTCAACCTGATGCTAATATTATTTTTCGATCTTTAAACATGGTTTTTAACATTTGGTTTAACAACCGTGTTTATACATTTAAAAAAACTAACATTAACATCAAATTGAACGATCTACATTTATGAGCAACATGATGTTAGTGTTAATGTTAAATATTTTATGTTAAGTGTAGACGACTAGTTAAAATTTGCCTTAACAACAGTGTTTAAACATCGAAGAAATTAACATTAACATCAAATTGAACGATCTACATCAACGATCAACTTGATGTTAGCGTTAATGTTAAAAAATTTTTGTTACGTGAAGAGACTAGTTAATGCAACGTTAACAGACCAAAAAATAATAATAATAATAATAATAATAATAATAATAATAATAATAATAATAATGTAACAAATTCCAAAAATAATGTAAATAAAAAACTAAACAATTTCAACGCAGGCATTACATAACGTCTCCACAAGAGATTTTTATATCATAACGAACTGATTATCCCGGCGTTGCGAGGCTCTTATTGAATAATAATATTTATTAAAATTATTTTTTTATGAAAAGTTCTTCTACAGTAACGCGCCGTCCACAGACTCTTTTTTCATGTTCGAGCAATGAACAAAATTTTCTGCGCACATGCATTTGGATAGTGTGGACCCAACATGTTCAAGTTTTGTTCTTGTTCGCACAATTGTTCGAGCAATTATGTCTGCCATCAAACGTCATTTTGTATGCGGGAGAAGATGTGTTGAATGTAAAAGTATCGAAGTGACACTGTCGGCAAACAAAAAATTGTGATTTGTTCGACAAAATTTCTGCCCACTCAAAACAAAATGGAAAAAATTGTTTGTATTTCTCTGCCGAAGTTTTGTTCATGTGCGAACAAGAAAAAGGCTAGTACAGACGGTATGTAAAGGATTTTTCAACATGACATGGAAACACTGATACAGTCTTTTATGGTACACGCTATAGTCTTTTTATAGTACACTATAGTCCTTCCATAGTACTGGCTATAGTCTTTATATAGAACAGTTTACAGTCTTCTATAGTCCGGACTATTGACCCGACTTTAGTGTTTATATAGTCCAGACTTTAGTCTTTATATAGTCCAGACTTTAGTCTTTATATAGTCCACACTATAGTCTTTCTATAGTCCAGACTATAGCCATCCTATAGTCCCATCTATGATATTTCTATAGTACACACTGTAGTCTATATTCTTTCTATAGTATACACTATAGTTTTTCTATAGTCCAGGCTAAAGTCTTTCTATAGTCCAGACAATAATCTTTCTATAGTACACTCTACAGTTTTTCTAACAGTCCAGACTATAGTTTTTCTATAGTACAGACTATAGTCTTTCTATAGTACAGATCGTAGACTTTCTATAGTACAGACTATAGCTTTTCTATAGTCCAGGCAAAAGTCTTTCTATAGTCCAGACTATAGTTTTTCTATAGTACAGATTGTAGTCTTTCTATAGTACAGACTATAGTCTTTCTATAGTACAGACTATAGTCTTTCTATAGTACAGACTATAGTCTTTCTTAAAAATTTAAAGAATTTCGAAAGTTTAAATAAATAATGAAACATCATATGAACGAAAAAGTATTAAAATGTAACATAATGGATTTTCATTAACTTAGGATTATGTTTCTCAACAAAAAATAATAGAAAATTAAAAAAAATGCAATCAGAACAAAAACGTACCATTAAATCTCCTCTTATGGGTTCATATTTATTTAGGACTACATATAATTAATTTCATCTTTCTAGGTTCATAATTACAAAAAAAAATAAAAAAATAAAAAAAAAACTTAGAAGATTAAAAAAGTACCATAAAGGCCGCTATTGGTAGTTCCTTCCCATATGCGACAATGTATATTTAATTTTATGTTTCCATGTTAAATATTTTAGGAAATTCAACACACATAACCCTAATTTCATTTTTCTAGATTCATAAATTTAGAAAATTCAATAAGTAACATTCAGTTAACAAAAAAGTACAACAAAGTCCCCTCTTATGAATTCTCATTAACTAAAGACCACATATTCCTAATTTCATGTTTCTATGTTCATAAATGCAGACAATTCAAAAAGTACCAAGAATAACGAAAATGTGCCCCTTTGTGTATTCTCTCCAACATCGGACCATATGTATTTAATTTCATGTTTCTAGGTTAAATATTACAGAAAATTCAAAAGATATTATTAGAAGAACAAAAAAGTACTAAAAAGTCCCTCTTGAATTCTTACTCATAGGATCATGTATCTTTAAGTACCACAAATTCCACACCTGAATTCTTATCCAAATTGAACTACAATTACTTAATCTTATGTTTCTAAGTTTAATATATTTCTCATTTTATCTGTATTATTATTTAAATGAATAACGATAACTATTCAACTTTTTTGTATCATTATTAGTTTGCGAGTTATAAGGTTACCGATTTTTCTCGTTTTTAACCTTTTTTACCCCCTAAACATTCGAATTTCCAAAAAATATGATCTATATGGGGGGAGACCTACCTATGTTCGAAATTTCAACTCTCTCTAGCTTCAGCCGTTTGGGCTGTGGGATGATGAATCAGTAAGTAATGTTACTCTTCAAATTCGCTCTCTGTGGGAATTAATACACGTGTGTACTAAAATATTAGTATTATAACAAATTATAAGACTGTTGTGAAAATATTTCTCTGCATATTAATACACAACTACCTTGTCAGCAATTGGAAGTGTGTTTTTGGTATTTGGTTTTCTATTAAAAAGTGTCTTTTTAGTCACATTTAGACGTTCAAATGTAGAAAATACAAAAGTTACAAAAACAAAATACATTACCATCGAATTAGGATTCAAAAATCTTGCATTAGGCGACTGTTTACCTTCCAGAATAAATAAAAAAAAAACGATCACGATATGATTCGCTCAGTAAATGTACAACTTTTAAAGTGTTCAATGCAATTTTTTTAAATCACGGATAAAAAATATATTAAATTAGAATAACTAATTTTAATTTCAGCATTTTTATTTAATTTCGAAGTAAACATGAACTCAATAATTTAGTAAAATATGTGTAGTACTTTATAATTATGCTATGCATGATATGTGCGATAACACTAACAGAGAGTCTTAAATTTGAGACTATTTTGCTTATAATTTATTAATATTAAACAAGGGGTAAATGTATTCTAATAAATCTTATAAGATTGTATTATTTTCACTCAGTCGCAGCGTGAAAATAATACAATATACAGAAATATAAATACAATTAACTAAATATTAATACATACATAGCATATATAAGAATACATAAAATTTGGATTTTATGTGTAAAATTTTTTCGTGAGTATTTTACTCTTCCTCTCCTTTTTTCTCTCATTTTCTGTTCATATCATTTAGACATTGTGAGGATTAGTTTTACACTAACAAAATACAAGAATTGTTGCTTTTGTAGATGTGCGAGTACTTTATAATTATGCTATGACATAATCAACAACACAATCTAACAGAGTGATCTTAGCAAATTTGTATCCAGACATACGACAAATTATTATCAAGACTAACTTTTCTCTAACTGCGAGTCTATTATTACGTTTATACGCACCATTTATTCGCAATTAAAAATATTGCGATATGAAGATTTTGCTGTATAAACAGTGAGTTAGTACTAAATTTGTAAGTTAGCAACTCACGAAAAATAATCGTGATTAGTGAAGCTTATTGAAAATATAACATATAGCGTTGCCACTTCCTTTTACGTTCATAGTATTATAAATGATAATAGTTTTATTTATCCCATCTGGCACGACAAATAAGGAAATATATTTCTTTTTCCAATTTGCGTATAAATAGTGAATTATTCATTTGCAATAATCGCGCGTATAAACGTAATATATATAAGAAATATTGTTATCAAAGCAAACGTCAAATATCTAACAACTTATGTCAAAATAAACTGTGAAAAAACTATCAACGGCAATAAAAATTACATCTCTTTCAAAGCATAGTATAATTAGAAAGTATGTTCGTAAGAACAGCTGTTTTACAATTTTTTCATCGAC
>MINK01187697.1:3661-31956 GCA_001735545.1 Phormia regina
AATTACAGAACCAGAAATATGTTCCCTATACTTAATATTACAAATATATCTAACAACACCAGTAAGTTTATAGAAGTTTGAAAATCTGAACCCAGTGCGCTAATTACAGAACCAGAAATATGTTCCCTATACTTAATATTACAAATATTAAAGATTNNGCCTCAGTTTGGTTAAATTTTGTTGAGATGTACCCGAAAAAATCTCAAGTCCATAAATAAATATAGAAAGACATAATGATAGTGTTACTCTTTTCTTAATATTCATGGCCATATATAGACCAAGGCAATATAGTTTCCTTAAAATAAAAGAAATTCTTGAAATTACAAAATTATCATGAAAACTGAAATATAATTTTGTGTCTATATATATATGTGAAACAAATCCAATACTCCGGTTCATTAAAAGCACATTTGGTAAAATGAAACAATGAGAAAAATACATGGGGTTAGTCTTTGAGGGATTCATACATAAATAATTCCCTTTAGACCATTCCAAAATGTGTTTCATATCATTATTGACATTTGTTTCAATGAAGTTCACTCCATTTCCTATATCATTTGCAAGCAATTGAACGTCGTTTGCATATGTATAGCAAGTGCAGAATTTTATGGCATTATACAAATCATTCAAGTACATAATTAATAAAAGAGGTCCCATTATTGAACCTTTTCTTGTGGAGAATGTCTATATAGTCAGAAGCATACATTTTCCCTGAATCCAAACTATTGGACCAACTCCAGAAGCCGAAAAACATTCCCATAGCATTATAGAACCACAACCGTGTTTGACGTTTTTTATATTTTGGATCGAATTCAGCATTTGCAGGACGACGTGAAAGTCATTTTCCGTCAGATCCAAATAAATAGACTTTTGTTTCGTCTGACAATAGTACCAGTTTTTACGGCACAGGTGTTGTCTGGCTAATTCCTACCTTTTTTGTATCCTTTCCGTGATCAACAGTGGTACTTTATTTATTTATTTATTTACTCATTTATTCATTTATTTATTTACTCATTAATTTAATTACTTATTTATTTATTTATTTATTTATTTATTTATTTATTTGTTTAATTTATTTACTCATTAATTTAATTACTTATTTATTTATTTAGGCATTTTTTATAATCCAAGGAATACCAGTAGTTACGATATTACATAGCGATTACTGGTATAATCAACTAAGAGATCTGTCGGTCAGTAGTCTCTAAAGGGTCAGACCACTTACCTATAATAATTATTATGGTTCGAACCAACACATTAAGGCCTTTAAATGTTGTTTTTACAAAAACTAAAATAAAGCAAACTTTGGAGAATACTCCGATTCCTCTTCAGCCGTCTAGTGCTTCAGTCAGCTCAATAAATTGGGAAAATATTTTCCAGCAGATACATTATCATTAGCAGTATCATTAGCAGACGAATTTAGAAACAACTCTGACGATTTAAGGATCATACAACTGAGCAAAGACATTAAAATGGACATCAGCACAGCAGCATTAACCACCATTACTACTCGGCTCACAGGCCTCACAGGGCTGATATATCAGCAGAGGGCTTAAAAAAATTATCAAAATTACTTTTGGCCATGCTACACTTTTGTACAGACACAATTCATAATATCTTGAAGCAGGTGCAGATCCACGGGGAGGGAAAAAAGGAAATTTCATTCCCCAAAATGAAAGTGCTTAATATAAAATATATACTAAAACAAACATTTTGAGGAAATAGTTGAGAAAAATCATTCTATTTTCCACCCCTAAAAGCTTGAGTTGGATCCGCGCCTGTCTTGAAGAGACACATCGTAAACTATTTGAGTGTTCATGTTACTTTCTTTAATGGTGTTAGAGTTGTTAAAATCAAGTTATAATTTCGGTTTAACTGTCAACTCTAAAAACTCTTTGCACCTTCTTAACATATTATCAATGTTTTAATTTACTCCCCATTACAAATTAAAATTGTTTTCTTATAACTAACAATTCTTGCATATTTTTCCTGGTTTAAATATTATAATATTCTGCTGTACATTTAGACATTTAAATGTTTTTTTTTCTCAATCAGATCATTCAGAGGGAACAGTAGAAGAAAAACAAATAAATTAATATATATATTTTTTTAATTAAAAAAAATCCGAAAAGTCCACACACTCCGATGACTATGACGACAAAAACGATAAATATGTATACAAATGAATTTTGTAATATTTTTGTAGTTGATTTTTTTGTTTATTTATATCATTTACCAAATTGTATGAATTCATGAAATATTGTCAATTAAACAATGACAGTATGTAGCCAACAGTTAGTATGTAGAAGCACTAGTGTAGAGTTGTAGTGGACAATCATCGAACCAAAACAATGGGTATGGAAATATGAATTCATCATATTTAAAAACGAGGTTAATCTGAAGAGTGCTTTTTAATTTGGCAATTTTCACAATTAGAATTTTTCTTTAGAAATGTTTACCTTTAACTAACAAATAAATAATAATGTTGGAGTAGTACCATACTCTGATGATGAAGTGCTGTTAATGGAGGGAAAAAACATAGCGGCGTCCTTCTTCTCTAGCAAGATAGACACGCGATAAGCCCACGATGTGGGTTTTTGTACCATCTTTGCACCAAGTCGGTGTACAATTTTATAAGTGGGAGGCCTCATAAAGTTCGTTTCGAGGACGCCTTTGAGCCTTTGATGACGAGGGACACCGAATCATTCCTCATATATCCTTGATGTCCAACCGTACACGTTTGGGCACTTGAATCAGATCAGTAATTCAGTCTCCGAAAATTATTAAGCCTGCAACGTGGTTTTGTCGTCGAATGAGGTAGTTCAGTCGACCTACGGATCTACAACAACAGAAGTAATAACCAATTTAACCTCTGTATGAGTAAAAAAATATATCAAATATTAGTTTAAACTTTGTCTTGATAATACAGTCAGGTGATAATTCATGTTTAGCTGGTTAATTTGGATTCGGATAACAAGTTTAAGTTTGTCATGTTAATTCGGCTTCGGCTGACAAGCGGGTTTAGTAGGTTGATACGGCTGATACTTCTGTTTTATCGGGTTTTTCGGCTTTGGGTGATACGAAGCTTAATAGTAATTTATTATATTGCAGGTATATAAGGCCGAAGCTTCTGTATTGAACTTTAGACCATTTTTTATTGAATTGAGAAGAAGTTTCTGTATTGGACAGTAGACCGAAGTCTCTAACCGTTGGTCGTCGTGTTTGTATTGAACAGAAGATCGCAGTTACCGTATTGAACAGTAGGACGAAGTCTCTTTAGGGCGACGCGTTTTTATTGAACAGAAGAGCGAAGTTTCTGTATTGAACAGTAGGACGAAGTGTCTGTATTGAACAGTAGACCGAAGTCTCTATATTAAGAAGTAGACCGAACTCTGTATTGAACCGTTGGTCGTCGTGTTTGTATTGAACAGAAGATCGCAGTTACCGTATTGAACAGTAAGACGAAGTCTCTGTATTGAACAGCAGGACGACGCGTTTGTATTGAACAGAAGATCGAAGTTTCTGTATTGAACAGTAGGTCGAAGTCTCTGTATTGAACAGTAGGCCGAAGCATCTGTATTAAACGATAGACCAAAGTCTCTATATTGAAAAGTAGACCGAAGTCCGTATGTAAAGTAGGACGAAGTGTCTGTATTGAACAGTGGACCGAAGCGTCTGTATTGAATACTAGATCTAAGTCTCTGGTGCAATGTATTATTTGTTTCTCGAGCTAGGTCCAAGGGTCAAACATAAAAGCTGACAGATTCATCTCAGTGACTATCAATTCGTTATACTAGAAGTGTCTGCTGTATTTGGACTGGAGTTAGATTGATGTTTTTCGCAAAGTTTGCAACTTTTTTAGCCCCGGTTTCAATATCAATTTTTCTTCTTTCAGATTCAAAGCTTAAAATGCTCATAGGATCTCAGTTTCCTACTATTTAAAAAATAGAAATCATAACTTGATTAAATTTTCAAAAAAACTTTTCGAATTGACTCTTATAAATATAATTTAGGCATGTAACTGTGTACAGTAAATGAAACATATGGTTAAATGAATGAGCGTGTTTATAAATGTATGAGCATTTATGTACGTATGTATATGTACCTGTGTATATATATGCATGTGTTTATATAGTGTACATGTTTGATTATCACTGTAACTGTAAATTTCCATTCGAATGAATATGAATGACCAGCAAAGTAGGATATACCTTTGATTATGTCCATATGGAAAGAGATTTTCTGTTTTTTTTTTCTCTTTCACTCTTTGTCGTCGTTATTTCACATACAAATGTTTTCTGTCTGTCCGTCTGTATTGTAGTATTTGGTGAATTTTGTATATAAATATGGCATAAGATATGATAAAGTGTATAAAGTCCACATTCATTCATTCATTTACTTGTTCAATCATACAAATTCAGCTACATACAAATATTAAAATTAACACACACATACACTCATGTACACTTGGACAAACACACTCATGCAGAGAGATACAAATTAATGTGTAGACACTAATGTAGTGTATAAAAGGATACAGGAGTTACAGATTTATCCTATTTTACACTTGAAGAAATAGTCCACGAATTATGTAGCAAAGGATGATTATTCTGTAGTAGTCTAGGGTTTGTTATTTTTAATATTATGGCGAAAAGAAACAGGTGGTAGCGGTTTTTACGGTGAATCCATTATTTTTTTATATAAGGACTTTGAAAGTTTGAGATTTTTAATAAAACAATAATCAGCTGATTAGGTGAATTCGCCTTGCATAAATATGTTGCATACCTGCCCTCAGATTTTCCATTACATTACAGTACTCAGTAACATAAATAAAACTGAAGTCGAACTGCTATCGTTGGAAGTTATTGTCAGGGGATATTACTAAATTGACAATTCTGGGTAGAGTTGAACTCTTGTCATCCTGAAGCGAATATTCAATTCTCGAAAGGAGAATTGTACATAGTGAGAAATACTCATTCATAAGAATACTCTTGTCTTCTTAAGTCTCCATATATTTAATATTTTTAGAATTTCTCAAAATATTCAATAATATTTTCTCAGTGTATCAATACACTACTAAGTATATGTATGTATATGTGTAAATTTTGCAATATTTATGAAATGAAAAGTAAACAACAAAAATGTTACTACTTTTTTTTTCGCTGAACAATGAAGTGAAATGAAATGTATTCATCATCAACCAACGTCAAACAGTTGTCACACAATCATCAGCTACATCACCGTCTTTCATACTCTTACAGTAATAGTTTAATGTAGAGTATGTGGTAGCAGGCGAGTACAATTACTAAAGTAATACTCTTAGCGGTGGTAGTGAGTAGTCAACAATCGTCAACATTGTTTGGTCTTTTAAGGCAGCGAATACAAATGCAACATCATTCCCATCATCATTGTGACGAATATCATCTTTTTGGCTCTAGGTATAATGGTTGTGGTCTATTAAAAAAATAAGGAAAAGTGAATATAAGTATATTTTTATTTCAATTTACAAACATAAAATCCCACTCATCGTCAGCGTCATAATAATTATTCGTATAGCATTAATGTTATTTTCATTGTCACCTCTTACTCTTCGAGCTGGTGTATTTGTTGTCATCATGACAAAAACAAAAAAAAATGATCATTGTATTATAAAACTACGAGCTGAAAATCAATTTGAATTCAAGTAAAAGTTATATTTATAGTGTTAAAAATGCCTAGGGGATTGAATGAAATATGAAACTTTTTTCAAAGAATTTTTATGGAATTTATAGGAATTTCTAGGTAATGCAAAATCATAACATAGGAATGAAATGTCGCTGAAAGAGGAGAACAAAATAAAAAATATTTTCTAAGATTTAATAGAGAGTATAATATGCATTAATCATATAATAAGTAAACCGTATATTTATCTATTGAAAAAATACAATACAATTACAACTTATACTCTACCCGAGTGGAGTAAAGGGTACAATTTGTTTCATAAACTTTTCAGAGCACTTTTCTCCTCTGTTCTTATAACCAGTGAATAAATGGTATGTGAGCATTTGTTTCTAGTGATTTCTTATTCACATTTCTCTTCTTTTTTATAATCCAGGAATAGATGGTATTTCTGCCTTAATTAATGTTCACGGAAACGTTATTCTGTCTGATAATACGTTTTATGATGGACACGATAATGACTAGACGATTACCTAGATTGAAGATATTATATATATTCTCTTACTTGCCTAATAGTAATATCGTTATGATTACGTTTTGATAGAACCACTCTCAATTAGCATTTTGGGGAACCCCTAAACTACATATTGATTTTAGGTTACAACGAATCCCAAATGGATAAGATACCACGAACGCTGAAGAAGTATGTAGCGGCACAGAAAATACAATCTCCATTCTGCTGGTGTCTAATTTTAGTCCACAAACTCTACTTAGGTACCGCCAAATCGAGACCACAGATCAATTTACGATTACAAACTTGTTTGTGGTCCTTCGAGTCGTATTTCGGATACTATGTAACCACATCTTTAACAGCGTTTACGACGCTAGGGTGAATTTGAGGGACTCAGTTAGCAGAGTCCCTCAATATTGTGTTCAGTGCAATACGAGCGCTAGGTACAATCGTGGTGTCTTATCCATTAACCCAAATAATTAAGATACCACGATGAAGTGTGTAGTGGCACAGAAAGTATGGAATACATACTTTCTGCTGGTATCTAATTATAGTCTACAAGCTCTAATTATAGTCTACAAGCTCTACAGAGACCACAAGTCAATTTACGATTACAAACTTGTTTATGGTCCTTCGAGCCGGATGTCGGATTACAACACTATGTAACCACATCTTTAACAGCGTTTAAGGCGCTAGGTTCAATTTGCCCCAGATGCTTGGCGCTGATAACTGAGTCTCTCAATATTGTAACCAGCGCAAGGCGGGTGCCATGTTTAGGTTTCAACGAAACCCAAATGGATAAGACAACGAATAATGATGAAGTGTGTAGCGGCATAGAAAACAGGTTTTCCATTATGCTGGTGTCTAATTTTAGTCCACAAACTCTACTTAGGTACCACCAAACAGAGACAACAAGGCAATTTACAATAGCAAACTTGTTTAACTATACTAAAACTATTGTGATTTTATGTAGGTGGAAAAGTAAAGGATTTTTTCAACAAAAACTAATTCTATCATTATCATGGTTCATTTTCAATAGATTTTGCATTTCAGAACTCCATATTCCTGCTGTTGGTGCAATTCTTTTCGAATTACTTGCTTGAAATATTTGAGGGTTATTCTAGAGAATTATGACATTATTATTTCAAAGCTTTTCTGATAAAATGTGGGTATTAAACTTAAATCAAAATAATACTCTTATTTTATTCCAATAATTAGAACAATAGGTATCCAGTGTTGTGACAAGATCTATCGCCACAATTTTGTTTAATTTACGGGCGCAATTAAGGACTGTTCAATACTTGCTTTTAGGATTATCCTACACATTTCTCTGTTATACATTTCATTGATAGATAAGGCCTGCAGGAGCGATCTTAGATTACCTGGTATCTTTAGTTTAAAACTTAGTGGGGCATATGAGGTTAATGAGACTTATTGAGAACGATGATGTTAGGCCGGAACTCTTATGTTCTTATACCCGAAAGGCATGTTTCGACTACACAGCTACATAGCATTACTGACCAAGTTTGCTTCACCGATTGCTCACAATTTCCAGTGAGGGATTTCGATTTGTGATGTTGAACATTCAGGCAGCTTTGAAGGCTTTGCCATATTCTGAAGTCAAAAGTTGTCTGGAACTCAATAAACTTAGTGCACCCCACAAGTTTAAGGAATACTAGGCCCCTGGTTATGTGGTAAACAAGCTGACTACATAATAGAGATGCTCGATGAGTTTCCATTGGGTCGGAATAATTTTACGGAATCCCCATGGAACACCCCAGAGAAAACATTATGAGAGAATTTGCTTAGATATAGGAGAAACCTCGGTAAATACCCTAAGTTGCTATTGCTCAATAAACGTGAACGTAGAGTACTATCGGGATCTGCTACCGGGCATTGTGGCATCATCAATATATCATAGAAAATATTGAAACTATTCAGTATAGATTATTTCTAATATACTATGAATCATTTAAGCACTTGCTGTGTGAGTGATCTGCTATTTTAGTTCACAAGAAAAAGGAACATTTATTCTCTCACTTAACAAGATTTCTTCAAAACCTGAACTTGAGATATTGAATAAATAGGGCTGCATAAAAGATTCTTTTGGTCGGGGTGTATAAGACCTATTCAATCAAATCAGGTACTTGTAAATGCTTCCTAGAATATAGTACAGTGTTCGACAAAAGTGTTGTTCGTCCTCCTGCGAAAAAAAAATATACATATGTGGACTAGATGGAATTTTACATTCTAATATAATTATTCGTGCGAATTTTTATCAAAATATCTTTAAAACTGCGACAAGCTCTATGGAGGTTTTGCTTTCTTTACGGACGGCTCGAAAATGGAGAAAGGCAGGGAAGCGAGAGGTTTCGGAAATGATATCAGGCCATAAATTGTCTGACAGTTGTAGCGTTTTCCAGGCAGAAATTTTAGGAATCTATAAAGCTTTGAGGTTGCTAGAGGAAAACGTTGAAAGGAATTCTGTGATCAATATATATGTTGATAGTCATTGAAGAGTCATTAGGTTAGGTCCAGATTGGAATATGATTGCAAGGGGGAATTGAGAAGACTAATGAATGTCTATACAATAACACTCTGTAGGGTTTCGGAATACTACAATTCACGACATCTGCTATGATTCCAATTGGATCCTTTTTTAGGACAATAAGAGAATGGACTCTGAATAATACAAATTGGGCCTGGATGGATAGAACGGACTGTAGGGTGTCTAGATCATTATGGTGTATTCTTTAACTGATAGATTCGAAACACATTTTGGCTACATATGTGTCGTACTAGTATGAGAGTCATGGTAGAAATTATCACTGGTAATATCCCACTGAGATATTTAATGAGTAAATGGGACATTTGCATGATAGACTTTTGCACTTCGTGCGATGATGTAGAGGAGCTAGAGATAGTGGAACGCATTCTCTGTCATTATATAGGGCTTCAGCGACGTAGGCTAAAGTGGTTTGGAATGCATGAAGTAGATGATGTAAAAGCAAAGGACTTATTAATCTCATAGAGTTTGTAATTGGAATAGGATGGTTGTTCGCCACTCTTTTTATCTTTATCTAAGGTATTTTCGATTCTTCTTCTATTTTTCAAGGAGTCACAATGACCTGTTTTGGTCTCAGAAAGAGGAGTGAATACGCCTCCTCCCCTTTTCAACCTAACCTCTTTCCATCTACGATATTGTGGCGCGTAATAGATCATAATAATGCAGTAATTTTATGAAAGTATGTTTAATTGTATGTATGTATGAATGCATGTTTAATTATAAACTAAAATCACTTTGGTATATGATATATTTATGTATGTACATGACCACAATAATATTTTAGCATCGTTTCAACTTCATTTTGAAACTTGAGATTAATTGTTTGAAATTTCAACAATTTTATTTAAAACCAGACGAACTTTTATTTTAAAGTACAGCATTTTAAAACATCTCTTACTCAATTCTATTTTGTATGACCAACATCCTACCATTGTTATAAAACAGTCAGTTGGTGGAAGCGAAAAAAAAACTGTTGCTGCTGTTGTAGCTGTTTATTGTAGTTTTAATTCAATTAAATACCACAATAACAACAACTACGTGAATACAAAAAAGTAGAAAAAAATATAGAAATGCAGAGAAATAAAATTATAGAAAAGTTTTTTCATATATATACGTATAAAAGTCTCATAGAAAGAGTCTGTAGTTACATTTGTAAAAGTGACGATGATGAAAATGTTGGGGAGCCAGTCAATGATATTGTTGCTGTTGCCTGCCATTACTGACAACATTTTCTGTTTTTGATGTTTGATGATAATGACCAAATGTTGTTCATTCATTTAGTTCATTTTTATGTCGAGTTTCTTTCCCCCAGTTCTTTTTCGTTCTTGGTCACTGGAAAACTGGCAGTCAGTCATTTATGTTTTTTTGTTTTTTTTTTTCTTTTTTGTGTGGTCTATGTTCATAGCTACTATTGATGGGTAAATGCTTATTTGTGTGATAAGTATTACATATTTATTCCTTAAGTAAGTTGTTGTTGTAGATGTTCTTTAATTTATAGTATGATTTTGATATACTTGAATATTGGCCAACATTTAATTTCCGTTTCTAAGAATCAGTTAATGTAGTTGGAGCGCGCAAAAAAAATATAAATGTTTTAAAATAAAAAAATAAAAGAGGAAAATGAAGTTCAGTTAATGGACAAATTGAATATGTTCAACAATGTTACGGCAACCATCCAACCAACCAACAAAAAAATAAGTATACAAATGAAAAAGATTAATACACCAAGGTCTTTAGAGTCATAGCGAAATGAATCAGGTGGCAACCGTTCTACTAAAAAACAAGGGAGATTAAAAAAATAATGAACATGGAGTTTAATAGTTCTAAGTACCAAAAAAAAATTATCAGCTAACTGATTAAGGTCACCTGTTTGAATTCGCCTTGGGCGGAACCATATAGATACAAATAAGCCATGACAATATCGTTTACTGACTCTTCCTTAAAGCTAAAGAGATTTAATTTGTTATTTGTCATCGTCATCCATCTATAGCCGTTAATTTAGACTCAACAGTGTTTAATACTGTTATGTCTAGATTCTATTTTTAATAGAGTGTTATAAATTTATAATGATTTCGAAGGACAAATGAATGAACAATCAGTATTTGTAATATTTTTTATAGCACAGTAAAAAATAATACACATTAATACTCTTTAAAAGTTAATACAATTTTTAATTTGTCAAATAGGGAGACAAAGCATTCAACTTATTTAAATTTAAAAAATCTAAAAATAACTACTTTAAAGCATATGGAATCTTGTTGCTAGGAGCTAAGTATTTAAATCTTAAAACTAAAGCTGGTTTAACTGCAGAGAGGGCCTCTCATAGCTGTATGGTATATCGGCTCTACGAAATCTTGTGTACATTTGTACTTTAGCAAGAAGTACAAATGAGCTAATGGGTTAGAATTACTGTAGATTAAGAATCTATAGCCTGTTTCTCTATGTCGAACGAAATTCAAAGCGAACGAAAGTAAGCCGAACGAGTTCGATTCAATTTGAGTATCTGTCTTTCCTACACTTTCGTTCGCATATATTAAAACTACTACCAAATTGTTTTAACGTATATACAACAAAGTAAATAAACAAATAAAATTTAAATAATTAAAAAATAAATTTTTGAGTACTGAGTTGATTGGTTGATTACTGGATACCAACTTCTCTAATTGTTTGTATTAGTATCATTGAAATAATGTTGCGTGTAGTTTGTTCCATGGTTAGAGTAAATCTTTCAGCATTCAGGTTCTGATTTACAGTCATGTGAAGTTAATTTTTGTTATGTAGGGTCGCAAAAAATACGTATGTCATCCTACTGGTGTCCAGACAACAATTCATTTGACGACAATTCATTTCTCAAATTTTCTGAACTCGTCTTTAACTAACAGTCTCTGTGGATATTCTCATTTCTCACATATCATGGTGCCCCCCTCAAGGTCCTATGAATTCTTTATTTAAGTTTTTATTAAGGTTTGGTTCAGTGACAATATCGATCGCAGGAAATACGTATTCCGTCCTACTGGTGTCTTGACAACAATTCAATTGACTATAACAAACTTTTTTAGGTTCCTTCGAACAAGAACCTAAAGATCTCAACAGCTTTAACCGTGTTGACAACTTTAAGTTTAATTTTTGCTTTACTTTCCCCTAATGCCTGGAACTGCAGAGTCGATATGTTTATGTTTTAACGAAACCTATCCATCTCGGTTTCGTTAAAACTTAAACCACGAATGCTGATGGAGTGTGTAGCGGCAATGCCAAGAAATGTCCTAAAACTAATTTTTAATATTTTTAGCTAATTGCACCGTTTTTTTAGCTAGCCCATTGTCACGAGAATGATATGAATACTTGTGCGATGTTTGAACTTCCTTAGCTCTGAAGTCATCGATATGGTTTCTGGGAGGCATTATCACACTGTATGATCGGTCGTACGTCGGTAAACATGGGTTAACCAGGAAATAGCTTTTGTAGAAGTTGTTTAGGTGAGGAAGAACCCAATCAACACTAATGCGAATGCCCAGCACTGAATGGACGTAGACTGACACTTCTCAGTAGACAACTTGTCCATGATCTAGATTGTTTCGATGACATGTCAATTTCAAATCTGATTATGTTTGTTAGAATTACGAGTTGGTTTTAAGGTAGCCTAATGGAACGTTAGTTTTTTGTTTATAGAAAGGGAGAGGTGCTTTCTTCCCATTTAGGGCATCAAAATGGTCCTTAGGTTCCAAGTGGATTATAAATGATTACACATTTATTTATTTTTTAGAAAATTTAATGTTTTTATTAAAAAAACAGAGCTTTATAAAAACAGAGTTTCATATAAAACTTGAAACTTCAATAAAAAATACTGAAAAATTGATATACTGATTTTAAATATTTTTAAACGCAAAATAGATTTTGGAAGTAATAGTAGAAACTTTTGGATAATATGTAAGTAACTCAATTTAATACTTTGCAAATATAATTTTCACTGCCCAAATTATCTAGCGCTTCCTCTTCCTACTGTAAATAAATTTGTCGACAGTTTTTTAAAGACTTTAATACCTTATCTAGCAACAGCACTTTTAGTTTCTCGGGATAGATCATTCCCAGCTTAGCGTTGGTAGAGCTGTAGATTTTTGCGAATCTATTAATGTGCGGGTGAATAGCGAAGAAACTCTCTTGGTAATCTCATTAAGAGAAAATAGGAAAGCTCTGATACTATTACCTTCTTCACCTTTATTCGCCTAGAGACAGTGAGCGACAGCTATAAGTGTTACCACGTTTCATTGAACTAGAGTAGCTTTAGAGTCAAATAGACCAGCTTTCGTATCAATAGGTTGACATCCCACTTCGGACACCATAGAACTGCCTCTGAGTTTGAGCTTTTAAAGAGAACCTAGACAGATAACTTTTTTCACATCGCTTGTTACGATGAAGGTCGAAGGATGACGTCATCCTCCATAGGAAAGGTCTTATATTAATCCATTTTTATACGACTAGAGACAGCTAGCCACGTTTCACTGAACTAAAGTAGCTTTAGAGTCAAATAGACCAGCTTTCGTATCAATAGGTTGAGATCCCAGTTCGGACACTACAGAACTGGCATTGAGTTTGAGACTTAAAAATTTTTTTCGTAGCGCATGTTCCGATGAAAAAAGTCACTCAATAAGCCCAAAAAGTCCTCCTTCGCAATGAGTTGCCTTATAAGTTGTCCTTACAGTTGTTGATGTTGTTGTAGTAGCTGCGTTTGAGTTGAAATTTTTTGCTAGATTGATTGTTATTACGTCCTGCTGAACTAAAATAGCTTTTGAGACAGACCAATTTCCGTATTGTGCTTTTCATCAGAACCCAGACTGAGCGCTGGAGCTTCCGTAGCGAAGATTCAAATTGGCGTAAAATTATTGCAAAATTATTTCCTTGTGTATAACCAACAAGAATTATTCATGTCTTCATGACATAGATAGTATAAACAAGTGTAATTTCCTTGTTGTCTCTGTTTAGCGATATCAAAGCAAACTTTCTAGACCATAATTAGACACCAACAGAATGGAATGCGTATTTCTGTTCCGCTACACATTTAATCAGCATCCAGTCTTATCCATTTGGGTTTCGTTGAAACATGAACATCGTGATCTGCCATATCCAGTAATGTTCGCGTCCTCTACTTATCTACATATGGACCATAGTGAAATAGTGTTTTTATATGGTTCCAACTAATCAGTACCATTGGAATTGGAAGATAGAGATCAAATTCATGCTCTAATTAATTATACCAATCCAAAGCTTTGCTTCTAAACTTCATAATCTTTAAAATATCCTAGAATCTCTAATTACCTCTTATTCCGGATGGTAAGTATTCCTTCTACCACCAGGAATGGTCAAATTATTATACCCTACACCCCCATAGGTGGTTGGGATAATATGCGAATGTGCTGATGTTTGTATCGCATAGAAATAATTATTCAACACTCACCTTAAAGAATACCAATCGACTCAGAATCGCTTTTTCAATCGATTTAACGATTTCAATGGGTCATCATATTATACAAAGAAGTCATGATCACTGAATAGTAACCTGGTAATGGAAGACAAATATAATCTTCAGGCTGTAGGAAAGGATAGAAAGGATTTTGAGAGAAATTCACCTCATCTCTGGAAGAAAAGTGTCACAAAAAGTTAACTGCTTTTAATCTTTATAAGAAAATTTGATACGAAGTATAGCCTGAAAACTTATAAAACAAAAAAATAAAAAATCCTAATAGAAACGCATGGGAGAATTTGGAGGAAATAACATAAAAGTTATTCCGACGAATTTGTTTCGGAAATTTAGTTTCTACAATCGTACAGGGTAACTTTTTTCAACTTCCTATCCAAGAATTCTACATCGCAGATGCTAGAGGAATTATGGCAGAAAAATTTCGTATATCAAAGAAATCAAAATTCCCAACAAAGCTTTGAATTTGAATCAATGCATTGGCAGGAATGAAACACTTCATTCTTAAAAAATGGTTACATTAAAATGGTAACATTAAGAAACATATGTGAATAAGTGCCTTTGGAAAATTCTGTATAACCCCTGTTTTTGGCCTGTTCCCGCTGTTTCTCATTACAACAAAACAATAGAGTAACAAAGAAATTATAAAAAGCTAATCCACTAAATTGCCAGAAACTTTGTATAATTAAAAGATATTGGACTCTAGAAAAAAATAATTTAAAGGACATTAAAAGCTCAGCATAAAATGAAACAGAGTTTAAAAATACATCATCGGATATTCATAATAGTAACTCGAATTCTTTAATTCAACTACATACCTAAAATACTTCTGATGATATCCCATTAACATCTGCGACATTTACAGCACGTAGTCACCAATCTTGTTCGAGAAAAAAGTGGCCCAAACACAATAAAACCTAAAACCTGAACAGAACAGTCATTAATAAAAATATCACTTTAAAAAGTTCCCCCACTGGTGTAGTCTCTATAAGCAGATCGGCATGCACGGATTTTTTCGTACGCAGGCCTTATATGAATATGTTTTTAGAAAATATTGCACACAAAAAAGTTAGCGGCACATAAAGTTCATATATTTAAATAAATATTTAAAAAATCGTATCATATTTATTAGATATTGGGTTTCAAAGATTAAAAATTGTACATTTCGAATTAGTTGTTATATACTAATGTTTAGCAAATTTTGTGTTCTTTTCAAATTTATAGAAAAATTTTATACTACGAAAATTTATTGAAGACTTTTTACTAAAATGCCGAAGATCGTTGCTTTTTCTACAAGGACTCTGTAGACTCCCTTCTGAAGGGCCGAGTTCAAAACCACTACAAGGTGTACAACTTTGGGACTCTGTAGACTCCCTTCTGCCGAGTTCAAAACTTCAGCATCATTAGTATGAAATGCAGACAATAATAATTACA
Source organism: Phormia regina (assembly GCA_001735545.1). Taxonomy (NCBI): domain Eukaryota; kingdom Metazoa; phylum Arthropoda; class Insecta; order Diptera; family Calliphoridae; genus Phormia; species Phormia regina. The sequence continues at coordinate 19,304 of MINK01187697.1, forward strand.
ATTCCAATTAGCCCTATTAAATTCTAAAAATCCATCATAAAATATTTAGATTATTTTAAATACAAAACTTATAGTTATTCATAACATTCCAAAACTTTTTCAACTATCATTATCTCAAATAAACCTCTTATTAAACTTTTACAAATGCAAGCAAAAGCAAATGAACTAAATAAAAACTAAACTAAAGTTAAATTGAATTAAATTAAATGAATATTGTGGTAGAAGTTGTATTTAAGATAATTGTAATAATAACTAGAACTATGTAATTATAGAAATTAAAATCATGAATAAAAATGACCAAATGGTACATTTTTCAAAAACAAACAAAACATGCCAGCCAGGATGACTAGTTGGAAGGCTAGCTGGCTGGCTGACTAGTTGGTTGGTTGGCAAACACTTAAACTCAATACTATAATACTAATGAGTTTGAAACTAACAAACAGTTACTGAACAATAAGGAAAAGAAAACATCCTTTACATAGATTTTTTTCTTTATGTATATATGTATGTATATGTTTACCAGTTAAACAGAGCTATTTTGTTCATGCATTTACTTACAACTTATATACATACATACATACAATTTTACTTAAACTGCAGTAAAAGCAGAGAGAAAAACTTTATTTCTAACTGTTTTTCCTATAGTTTTTCTTCTAATGAGATTAGAATCTACTAATGTTTGCAACTATTTTAAAAAGAAAATGCGTAAATAAGCAAGTGGAAATGATTGTACATACATACAAATACATACATACATAGTTATAAGTAAAGGAATAGTAGGTTTGGTAAATATTCGCATAATCTAAATACCTTCATACTTAAATTACTTAAAGGTTACTCATACTATGTTTCCTTATAATTTCAATACAAAATGATTCAGTTTCTTGCGTAGATTCTCCTTTTTTCTCCCCTTTTCATTTTTTTGCTGTGTTTTCATTTCTTAAGAAATCGCAAGAACAATGTACGAACAAACAAATGAAAATAAGGACTGCCAAGTACAAGAACTTGGAAAGTTTGTTTTTGAAATCCCAACAGGCAAACAGCCAACATTTCAAAGATTTTGCTGCATTGGCACAGCACTCTTTTACACTTGTGGTAGTTTCATTTCCCGGTAGCAGCTAAAGCATTCGTAATAGTTGTTGGCCATCTGGCATTACAACTACAATTGTTAGCGTACATTATTGCAACATTTACACATTTTTTTTTTGTGAGTAGAGTAGAAGAGGTTTTGCTACTACAAAAGAGAGTCATAGGAATCGGTACGTATGCCTTGTTCACACATTAATTGTTATAGCATTCTATAAGGAACCAACACGTTTTGTTAGCTTAAGTACACTCTGCAAAAAAAAGAGAGATTTTTTTTAATTGGATAATTGTCTGGAAACTGTTGCTGTCTTTTAAACTTAGCAAACTTGCCAAGCTTATTTCATTAATAGCTTAAAATGAATTTGAGGAATTTGAAATATTTATGTTACGAAGATTTGTATTCCCACTCAAGGATACAACGCGATGAAAGCTATTGTCAATAGCAGCAAAAAAAAATGTAAAACAACGATTTTCATTAATTCTTTGCTCTTATCTTGTGTACTTCAGAGTCCACTTGTCATCATGACCAATGTTTTGATTTGTGTCCATTGTTTTGCGGAATACTTTGTAGATCTTGCAAAAATTTAGGCCGCATGACCATGCAGTCAAATATAACGCAGAACGAGGAAAAAGTTGCCAAACTCGACATATTCTACACTAAAAAATATGAGCTTCGAAACTCTGGGAGGAGACTGATACTTTTAAATGAAATATACGAATACTAATATTACGTTGATACTAAAATTTATATGATTTTTGGGCGATTTCCAAAGAAGAACTTATATGGGTGCTATGGTAAATTATGGACCGAACTTTTTAAAATAATATACAATGATTTATACTTATATATAAGTTATTTATGTCGAATTTGGAATGGAATAGTATGGAATTCATACACGTGAAAGCTATGGTAAATTTTGAATCGATTTTTATGAAATTCAGTACAAAGATTTTAAAATATTTTTGAGTGTTGGAACTCTATTTCGGGATATTACAGTAGGTCGTAGGCTTCGTCCTTGTATCATAAAAGTCTTATGTACTAAATTTCATTGAAATATGTTCCAAAAACTTGATTCTGTATCTTTATCCAACAATCAGTTTAACTTTATGCTGGTATCTAATAGTAACAAACTCTGCTTTGCTACCGCCAAATTGATAAAACTGTAGAATTTACAATTGCAAACTTTTGTGTGGTCCTTCGAACCGGATGTCGGCTATATAACCAAATCTTTTATAACATTCACGATGTTAGGTTCAACCTGTCTTTTATTTGCTTCATACGCCTGGCGCTTCTGATTCCCACAAAAAATGCACAAAAAATATTTAGCTTTCAATGATCCCGAAATGGAAAACACCATGAATGCTGATGAAGAAAATATGTATTCCATTCTGCTGTTCTCTAAATATAATCCACAAAATCTGTCATTTGGAATGCTTCATAACCCTCTATAATTCAGCAACTTCAAATTAAAATAAGGATTTCTATTTTAACCGACTCACGCAAGGACATGGTCTTACCGTCGTTTCTTACAATTATCCTGTGTGATCACCATTAAAACTGTGGTACCGAGCTGCCACAATACCTGTCCAATCCAATGCAGTTGCTGACAGCCAGTTGATCCTTCAACTAACAGCAGTTTAATAACATCATGAATTGCATAATATGTATGTACAGCTCCGCCATATAAAGGACATTACAGGACTTAAATCCACAGAAGCCTTGTAAAACGGACAAGGCTATTGATACTGTAGGCCATGCCACAAATAACCAGAACATCCTGCGGTGCATAACATAATACAACTGGAACATAGAACTGTCTGAGTAGCCGTCAACTGTATTTAGAGAAATGCTTATGTCAAACTACTAACTCTCTAAACTCCTTGCACCTTCCATGAAGTAGCTTAGTTTATATAACGTCGATAAGAGGAGCGCTGATGATGACTCTTACGTTGATTCCACCAATCTATCTGTGTGACTAAAACACTACTTTCATTAAGTCAAGAACTTGATTCCATCACCGTACTTCTTCAGAAATTTTCAAATTATGTTCCTAAGATACTCTAGGATTGGATATATTATACCTTTGATAATGTTTAGCACAAATATTATTCTTAAATTGTTCACAGTGTTTACAATTTCTTTATTTTCTTGTGCACATTGCGTTTTTTTTTCATATTTTTTCTTCAATTTCTTCATCTTCCTTTTTTCCTTATTTATTTATGCTCAGTACTATAGTCCGCCCGCTTCGTTTGGCTTCAATAGTGTGGTAAAACAACTCTTTCGCTTTTCCTTTTTACCACTCTTATCGGTTTAATTAGTTTTGGAAAAACTTTTATTTGCTCTTTTCGTATTTTCTTCATTTCTCCTTTTCATTCGTTTGTTGGGTTTCAGCTATATTTGTGCAAATATTTTAACTTTTTTTCCATAGAAAGAAATTAGCTTGAAATATTTTATTTTATCTAAAATATTTGTTTTTTTCCTCCTTAAATGTAAAAAAAAAAATGCGGAACGTTTTGTATAATCAACTTGAATTTTCCTATGAAATGAAGTGTATGAGAATAACAAATAACTTGGGTCCTTTTATTTTCCCTCTTTTTTAAATAAAAGAGAAAATAAAAAACAAGTGAAATGAACTTAACAGGACAGGTTACACACAAAAACACATGAGGACAAAGTTTAAATTTAAATGACATGTAAAAAGTCATTTGTGTATTTTTTATGCAGAGTAACTTGAAAACTTATGAGTGTCTGTGTGTGCTTTTATATGCATGCACCTTTGCAAGGACATTAAGCATAAAAATGTTTGCGAGAGAGTGTGTATAAGTGAGGATAACTGCAAAGAAAAAAATGTTTGCATATGTGTGGGCGTTTTGGAAAAATAGCCATTAAAACTGAAAGTTTTGTTTTTACAGTTATTCCCATATGAATGAATATTAAGACTTAAAAAAACAAGTTCGCCACACTTTGCAAATGTTTTTTAAATGATTTTTAATATTATTTGAAAACACTCCACATAGTTAGTCTTGTATTTATTTTGAAAGAGAAATAAGTTAATTATAACCCAGAGATATAAGTATTTTAAATTTGAATTTAGTGAAAATATACTTATTGCCACATTTTCCACTTGGTGGGTTTTTATTGAAGTCAAATGTTGAGGTTAAAATATATTTATTATACATTAGAGTATTAATGTGTTTATTTCTTAATCTATGTAAAATAATATGATAACTAAGGTATCATAGGTCATATAGGTTTCATTTTAAAAGCCAATAAGCCGAAGTACAAATTCAATTAAGTAAATAATTGGACCAGAGAACCATTCTGATCTTTTAACAAAATCCAAGATATTATTAAGATCGTTTATATTTCATTTCTTTTCGATGGTTATAAAGATCAATGAATTGAAGTCCAAGTTCACTTAAGACAATTTTTACGGAGATATATTCAAAGAACCACCCAAAGATTTTATTAAAGTCCAAGATACATTTAGCATCTAGATTACCCAGATGGTCTAAACCATCAAAGCAAAAGGGTTTCACCCTTGGTGAAATGAAACAGGTGGCAGCAGTTCTACAAAAATAAAATTATGGCGAATTCATAATTTTTTGTTTTTGATTAAGTTTGACTTCTAATGTAAAGTTCGAGAGTTCTAAGTACTAAAAAAATAATCAGCTGTTTAAAACCGACTTAGGCTCACTTCTCTCCAACAAAGCCAGATAAGAACAAAGAAAGAGAGTAAACAAATTTCCTGTTCAACATAGCAGCTCCTGCCCAGACCAGAGAAATTGGCTTCCAAGAGAGAGAGAGAGAGAAATTTTTGTCAAGCCTTGAATTTGATTGAACTTGAGTAAGAAGTATTTCAAGTGCGTCTTTTAGTTTTACAATGAATTTTTAACAGAGCTTTCTTCTCCCCTGGAACTTCTAACTCTATCTGTACTTAGCGACTCATTTATTATATACAATAATGCACGCGTCATCAAAAAAGTACAGAATAAATTTATTGTGAAGGCTTTGTTTTGATTAGCAGTTTTTTTAAAGAGTGAAATCTAGAAACTTTTAACTTAATATGAAGACTCTTGGTTTCTATACGCCGATATCAAGTAAGTCAATAATACATATGTCATTAAGTTTGACAGATGGACAATTTTTTCTTTCGAGAATGAATGTAAAATGTTTTTCAACCTTGTCTCAAGAGTAAGAAGTCTTTCAAGTGGATCCAAGGAATTTATCAAGTTGTTTAAATACTAAGAGCGTGATTTGCATGGGAACTTATTATAGCCGTTTCATTAACAAACATGAGTTCATTGAATACTTGCGAGTAAAAAGGGTAAATTAACTACAAAAGTATGTCCAAGAAAAGTTCCCTGTGGGTCAGCCACTTTTATTTCAAATTCTCCTATCACAAAATCGTTACACTTTACACTTAATAAAGCATCAAAGCTATCAATAACTTTGTTGTGATAGCTTTGTCGAAAGCATGTCCAATATCTCTCCAGTTAGACGATTCACTTATTATGTGATTCTATCGTTCCAGAATGGTGTAATTTCAGCATCGACAAAGAAGGTAGTATAATACTTTCCTGACTTTGGTATTATTTAAATTTGAGAAGTTTTCCACCTTTAAAACTCCGCGTTTTAAGATTAAATTGAAACTTAATTCATTGGTATGCGAATAAAATGGCTTTATCTTCTCAACTACGAGCGCAGGTATCTGCGATCTGTAATACAAAAATGTTAGTATCACATCAATATGATATTTCCGATTGATATTGATTTGGTATATTTGGATTCCAGAAACATGTAGTGAGAATTTATCTCACTTACTCTGATAGCTGTTCCAAGACTTTATTTCCCACTTGATGCCAACTTTTTCGTTTTTCTACGTCCTAAATTTTGTATCATTCTTATGAAATGAGGTGGGGTTTTTTCATCAAATAAATAAATTTATATTAGACTTATTTTTATTCCTCTGCAAACTATATTCTTCAGTACCCTGTCATGAACATTAAGGTTTTACTTCTTGTGCCATTAATGGACCACTTCGCACGACAGAGTATTGTACGTAATGGCAGAGTATCTACGTATTAAAATGGATATTAATATATTAAATTATGTTACTTCTCGCAAGTACTATAACGACCGCATATATAACCACCAACTATGCGTGGTTGGGTAGCGGAAAATTAGGTTCAAATCAAATTTCCTACATTTAACATCACCACGTATACTTCCACCAAATTTGAAGTCGCCAGTTTATGTCCAACTTTTCCAGATTTCTTTCCCAAACATCGCCATAAAGCAATCAACAATATGCGAACATGAATCCCTTTAATTTAGCTACAAACTTTGTCAAGGCAGCAAGAAGAGATATAATTTCCACTTATTTTATTACTTATTAATATATTTTCTGGTAGTTGTATATAATCAATAAATCATACAGGATTTTCCCTTCAAAACGTAGCCTAAACATTCACCTTAATTTTTACGTTTACTTAAATCTCATATCTTCTCATTCCACCATGTGTTACTTTGTTGCAGGAAACACTTTAATAAATTTGCCGGTTATCATGGTTATCACTGCAAAAACTTTTTCCTCCATTTCCTTTAACTTTTTATTAAAATGTATTTCCAGTTTTAGCTTATTCCTTAAAAAACTATTTCAATATTATGCAACATGTTGCCATTTAAATAGAATATCCATAAATTTACGCACAATTAATGCATTAAGACTAGAGAACAACTTTTTTTCTTATGTCCCAGTTGCAATGAGCAACGATTAAAACACCTAAATTATAAAATAAAATTAAAACAAAAACCAAAAATCTGTCAATTTTTAACACCAAAAAATTGTATTTTGTTGTTCTTGTTTGGTTTGGTCTTTTGTTTTTAATTTTATTTTCATCATTATTAGCTTTATATTCACATAAAATGGCTTCATTAAAATAATTGACGATGAAAAACACCAGACACCATTAAAATCATTATAGTCACCCGGGCAACAACAACTACAGAATTGCAAAAGATATAAATGTATAAATATGAACAATAAATATGAGGAAAAATAAAAATGTGATGTGGTACTTTTTACGGTACTTTGATTGCATATTATGCGTACAATTTAGTTGACGCATAATATGTAATGTAGAATCATCTTACAGGCCGATATCGCTCTTATCACCAGTATTGAAAACACTCGAGGCACTTTTAATCTTATATTTATTCCTCCAACTAGCAGTGAAATCCCAACAAATACACAGCACCACGACAGATTTAACCGCCATCACCACTTACTCTTTACAGGGCTTAAACCCTTGTGAAAAAACGCTCTTTGTAGCTCAAAAGCCTTGACACTATTCGAAATGCTACACTATTTCAGGACATCCTGCAGTCCGTAATGACCTGCAACCTAAAGAGATGGATCTTGAACTATCTGATTGGCTGTCAGACATTCGTTGAATTCCAGAAGGCGGAGTCATATCACCACTCCTGTTTATCTTCTATCTCTCTCGTAACTCAAGGGATAAAGGTTATTACATATGTGAACGTTGATGACGGAACGATGAATGGTTATCTCAACCAGATTCATGATTTATTCATTCTTCACCTGCAGTTATCACCAACGAAGTCTTCAGAAATACACTTCACCACATGGACCAAAGAGTTAAAACTCGAGCTTGGCGTCTTTGTCGATGAAGTTCAAATACCCACAGTGGACCACATAAAAATCCTATGAGTTACCTTTAACAGCCTATTTACCTCTTTAGCTCATATTGCTGCAATCTAGCGCGAAATGCGAAGTAGAAACAAGGTCCAAAAAGCGGTAGGAAGCAGCACTTGGGGTATGTACAGCAATACACATGGACCAAAGAGGTAAAACTAGAACTTGTCGTCTTTAACAGCCTATTAACCTCCTCAGCTTATACTGCTACAATCTTCCACAATTTGCGAATCTTCCACAAGTCATCAAAGTGTTGGGAAGCAGCAGTGTTGGGATATGGAAAAAACATACAAAACTGACCAGTAATCAATTATGCTGATCCAGTGTGATTTACTTCGTTGTGTGATACCCAGGCGCGGATCCACGGGGAGGGAAAAAAGGAAATTTCCCTCCACAAAATGAAAGTGCTTAATGAAAAATATATACTAAAGCAAAAATTTTGAAGATATAGTTGTGAAAATCATTCTATTTTCCTCCCCCAAAAGCTTGAGTTGGATCCGCGCCTGGTAATATCCAATGGAAAAATTTACAAGGCTGTAAAATGCAGCCTTAAGGACCGTCAGGTACTAAAGTCAATGTACATCTAACAATTTTTCCTGGGATGGACATTCAAACTTTAATATCACACAGTTGAATTATCCCCTGAGACATGCCCTTCATTGTATAAGTAAAAAATATGTTAAGGATTCCTTGAACCGTCACTCGTACATAATTGTAGGTTACGTTAGGTTTAAGAAAGGACCACACGGAAATGTGTGTAATCACAGAACAATTTAATTCTAAGAAGTTTTCCGTCAACACGTGCTTCACGTTCTCTAGCCTTAAGGACATTTAAACAATGAAGACATGGCCTTCGTTGTATGAGTAGAATATTAAAAAATATGTTTAGGATTCCTGGAACCACCACTCGTAATCACAGGAAAATTTGTTGATTCAAAGTGATTTCTAAAAAGTTTTCCATCAATACGTTTAGAACCAATATTATACTACAGCTGCTACTACACGTTCTCTAGCTAGTCCATTTGATAGTATTATAGTCCATCTACTGGCGCTTCAATATAACGTTCACACCGTACAGTTAATTTAATAAATTTCAGCATCTTCATTGGATTCGTTCCTCTCAGTTCCACTAAATTCTGAATGAAATAGGAATCAAAAAATTTAAATCTGTAACGTGAGAATGCAACACATTGTTCAAGGTAGTGAAGTGTATCCTCATTTGCATCACTGCACCATCTACATATACTATCTGTAGTCAGACCAAAATGCCTCAGTTCATTATAGCCTTTAATAATACCAAAATACAGTCTCAATTCGCATTTCTCCATATTAAGTAAACACTTATTGTCTTATGGTTTCCATAGTATCTTCATTTCTTTACAATGTGGTGAGCTTTGATTTACTATTGAATTCCTATGATAAATTGAGTTCAATCTTGGATAGATGCCTACATAGGCAATGCTCACATCCATATCCACTCCTATTTGTGCCAAATTATCATATCATATTTGTTTCCTCGGTAACCAGGGCAATTTCAATTAGTGTTGTTCGTTAAAAATATCGGCAACAACAGTTGACTACTTTTAATATAATATTCATATTGCAGAATGCCTTTGTAATGGCTTGAATATCTATAGATATTGTGATATCGCCCGTAAATATCGGCCCCATAGATATATAGTTTTGGATGTTTTGGAGAAAAATGTATGAAAATGTGACACAAGCAGTGGGAAAGCCTTAAAACTACGCCTGATGTTACTGAAAATTTAATAAATTCACTAATTTCAGCAAAAAATTATAAGCTTCGGCTTGAATTTGCTCGAGCACATCTTAACAAAGATGTTGACAGTTTTAAACGTGTGATACTTACTGATGAAAGTAAGCTCAACATTTTCGAAAATTATGAAAGATCCTTTGATTGGAGGAAGCCTAACACTGCACTGGATCCCAAAAATATTATACCAACAGTTAAACATGACGGCGGCAGTGTTATTGTTTAGGACTCAATGGCATCATCCGGAGTGGGTTGGTTAGATCTTGTTGAAGGAAATATGAATCGTTTTCAATATAATAACATATTGGAACGCAATCTGAAGCTACCTGTTGACAGCTTAGGCCTTGGAAATAGATGGATTTTCCAACAAGACAACGACCCGAAGACTACCGCTCACGTTGTACGAGACTGACTTCTATATTATGCCCCAAAGCAATTAAATTTCCCACCCCAATCGCCTGCTTTAAACCCTATTTAGCATATCTGGAATGTTTTGGAGAAAAATGTATGAAAATATGACATAAGCAGTCAGAAACCCTTAAAACTGCGCCTGATGTTGCTGAAAATTTAATAAATTCAATGCCCCGTCGCCTCCAAGCAGAAATTGACTCCCAGGGCGAACCGCTAAATATTGAGAATTATGTTTTTTATATCAAATTAGTTACCCTTATATTTAGACCTTTCTCCTACGAATTTTGGATATTAATGTTGTTATTATTGTTACAGTACATATGGACTACTGTTTTTGTTCTATAAATAAATTAAGCTATTGGTGCTTTAAATATTACTTTAAAAACCTTTAAGTTTAGTACATATTTACTAAAAATCCGAAATTGAGGGTTGTATTTAGACTTTTTTCTTAAACTATAAGTCTGGTTACAGACTCTTGAAATATACTAAAAACATCAGTTTTCCGTGAATTTAATTCTAAATACAATTTCGCTTTTGCTCTACTGCGAACTAAAGAATGCATTTAGCATATTTTATGCCAAAAAAAGGGTAATATTTTTAGTCACACTTTACATCTCTGGCACAAAAAAACCCAAACCAACCCAATTTTTGCAAAAACAGCAGCCATATCACAAAAGGTCAAAAATTATTATAACGGGATTGTGAAAATAAACACGAAAATAAAGATGTTCATCGTTATGTACGTGTACAACCAGTTTGACCAATTTCATTACACACTCTCAGCAAACACCTCCACACACAGACACACACACACACTCCTCCGCACTCATAAAGCTACAACAACTAAAATGTTTTATGGTTGAACGAAACAACAACAAACAAAAAAACGGAACCAAAACAAAAATAAAAGTAACAACAACAAGGACATATTATAAGAGTATAATTACGGTAATTATTAAAAAGTTTCTCTCCAATAAAAACAACAAACAACTAATTTTATAGGAAAATACGTTTAAAACTCTGTAGCAGAGACATCAACAACAACAACGACATTATTATCATCAGTAAGTAGCTAGTGCTACTGTAGTAGCACATGCAAAATACCTGTGTATAAAATACCAAAAACAACAACAACAATAACAATACTAAGAGTAGCAAAAAAAGGATCAACAGACAGGATGATGGTATTTTTAGAAAGTTTGTTTATGGCAAAAATTATATTGTTAAACTGGTCGATGGTCCCATTTTCTTTTAAATGCAACAAAATTAAAACAATAACTAAACTAGAACGATGCTTCCTTCGTAGATGAGGAGGAGAAGGCAAAAGTGAAATTGAAAAAAATAAAATTATTTTCCAATCACTGAAGTTATTAAAACGAACGAAGATGTAGCACAAGCACAAAATGGTTTAACCTTTTTATGACACTTTTTTGTTTCTTGCTTTTACTTTTTTAATTTTTCCTTTTAATTTAAAACTGACATTAAGAACAAGTAAAAGTTACAGAATGTTAATAAAGGTGGACAAAAAAATGGAATTTCAAATAAATATTTTGTGGCACAACTTATTAAAAATCTATGATGGGAAAAAATTATAAATCAATGAAAAAATTTGATATTTTTTCCCCAATTTTTTGGACTTGAATATTTTCTAATAAATCTTTCTATAATATATGTAAGTTATTCAAATTCAGTTTAATGGATCAAAGAAGCAATTAGGAAATCCAATATTGTAAGTTTTGAGTTTGATTTGTTGAAGATATAATTTTGAATTAGTTACTACTACTTTGAAAAACGATTGTCTTTGTTTATGAGATGTCATAATAGTATTCCAAAATAGGAGATTCATCTGTGGAAAGATTGTTTGGAAAATGTTTACTATTATTAAAATTTGAAATTCACTATTTTCAACTATATCTTTACTAGAAATGGAACACTACTTCAACAAATTCAAAAAATGGTTTAATGTTAAACTGTCCATATTTAGGCAAAGCTCCCGGATATAAGGAGTGAGATAGAAAAGATCTTAGCACACATTTCGCATCATAACTTTTTGGAATCAATATTCAAAGAAAAAAATGGCCTTCCCATGATATTGGGAAGGCCAGAAAATTGAAGGCATATTGAAAGGAACTCAAAAAACATCTGGTAGTAAATCAGTTCAATTTTCTCAGTGCTTCGACTATTTGGTGCGAAAATTTAAAGCTAATGCAGAGTTGATAACATATAAACTCCAAAAAAATCCAAATAGGAATGCTACAAAAACGGAAATTAAAACCAAATTTCATACAAAAATACTCAAGCTGTATAATTGACGAAGAAACGTACATGCTGACAGAATCTTCGAAGCTTGTGTCTCAAAAATTTTTATTGGCAATGCTCGAAGCAATGTTAGAGATAAGTTTAAGACCCAAAAGCAGACAAATTTATTACAAAATTCATGGTATGACAAGCTTTTTGCAGTTGCGGCAAAACAAGGAAGGAATATAAAGGAATATTTACAAAAAAGATTTATTCTTTTCTTATGAAAGCACAACGTGTCCACATATTTTTGGACCCATTTGGTATCATGTCATTTCGGTAAAAAAGATGTAACAAAATACTGAAGATTTTAACAGAAGATGTGCACACTGTTCCAAAAAAGTGACTGAAGTAACTATCAAATC